>CAAKHG010051283.1:29109-42216 GCA_901007715.1 Dactylopterus volitans
CCACACACACACACACACACACACACACACACACACACACACACACACACACACACACACACACACACACACACACACACACACACATCTGACCGATCAGGGTGTGTGCTCCGGCCACTAAACAAAAAAACAACAAAAAAAACCCCCCAACCCCATCATCACCACTGGTCTCGTGTGCTGTTTGATGTGATCAATAAACAATGTTTGAAATACAACCCTGCTCATCACTCCAAACCAGCAGGCTGCCCCTCAAAGGGGAAACCAAGACACCTAAGAATGACTAAATGAGTCACAAAATCTACTTGATTGTGGCTCTCGTGCCGGAAAAGACATCAGTTCTACCGCAGCGTGTAAACACCACCGCCAGTGACCACGCCGCTGTTTCCAAAACCGCCGGGATAATCGGCTCATGGCATTTTAAAACTGCACCGCGGCGTGTCCAACTAGTTGTTTCAAGTTCGCTGCCGCAACACACTCCCGGCCTGCTTCACAGGAAATGCGAGGGAATCCACAAATTTTAATAACATTCAGATTAAAATTAATTAGTTCAACCACTGGCCTTAAAACATCCACACTCCTGCTTCTTATTGGCAGTGTGAGTTTCACACCTAGATACCCAATTAGCAATTAAGCTTGCCTTTGAGTGTAGGCCTCCAATGCGGTGTGTGATCCTGCTCTGATTTGCATGCCGTTTGTGCACGCGCTGATAAGCGCAGGCAGCAGCCATACATAGTTTTAAAATTCAACTCCAGAATCCCTCGCAGAAGGCAAAGGAAGCTGCAGGGCAAAGAGAGAGAAATCACATGGCTGCTCTTCAAAAGGGGACCTGTGTAAGGCAGCCGGCAAAGTGCGTGGGATCACACTCAGAATGCAGGTAATTTGTTCCCTGACTAATTTGTGGAGATGGCGGTGTGTGTGCGTGTGTGTGTATGTGTGTGTGTGAGAGAGAGAGCGGGAGAGAGAGGGAGAGACAGAGAGAGAGCGAGTGTGTGCCTGTGGAGAGTATAAGTTCTGAAAACAGCTTGGTGGAATTGGATTTCCTCAAAGCCTTGTCATCGCAAAGGTGGATTGAGTGTAAAATCTGTAAGGCATTATGGAAAATAGCAGGGGAAGAGAGAAGAGAGAGTGAAAGGCAACGGTTGATTGGGTGGGTGGGTGGGAGCTAGGAGGAGGTAGCCAGTGGTGGGACTGAGCTCTTGTGTTACAATGTTATTTGGAGTCGGCGGCAGCGAGGGCGCACGTGCGTTATCGACACCGTTGCACTCGTGGCGGGGACGGCCCGGAGGTCAGGGGGCGCCGGGGTCGGCTAGGGCGGCTGGTTCATGTATCAGCCAATAGGAGACCCCCATTACACACACACACACACACACACACGCTTTCCTACCTGTTGCCCTTTTTTTTCTTGTTTTTTTTTTTAATTTGACACAGTGCTAGAGAAGTCTCCCATGGGACATTGTTTGTAGACGCGTTCGCAAAGTTTCCAGTCTCATTTTTTTTTTTTTTAAAAGCAAGTCGAAACGTTAAGTATTTGGGGAATTGGCTTGTTTACCCAGCTCGTGTAATTCTGCTCCTCCACAGTATGCACAAATAAATCTGAAACTGGCTCGCGCCGCACCTACGAGCCCGGAGTACTCGGGCTGCTCCAGTTCCCCTGAGTCCTGCTCCAGCAACCGGCCTGACGTCTGACAGGCCTTTTTATGCGGCATCGCCGCCATTTCAGCACGTCCTTTTACATCTCGAGGAACAAACTGAGGCTGCGATCTTTAAGAAAGCCGTCGCAGGCTTTCACACACTAATGCTCAAAAGAACAAACGAAAAAAAACAACCCAAAAAACTGCCGTCGTCAAAGGGCACGTCGAGCTCAGCGGCAACGACAACAGCAAAACCAGGCACTCAACCCCCCCCCCCCCTCCCTCCATCCCACAATGCAGCTCGTCGGTGTTTCGACATATCGCACAAGACACAATTAGCATTTCAGATCAGAGCATTAACATTCAGTTCAAGCCGGGCAGACTGGTATTTACATAATCTGGATGGGTTGTCTCTGCTCGGTTGCCCGTGGCCATTTGTTCCAAATGTCCATACACAGGCAACTACAGATTTTGGGTTAACTTCAGTCACCGCCAGCCGGGGAAGGAAAAAAAAAAAAAAACCCATCATGACGCGAGGCTGCTGCAAGAGCGGAACCTGCGTGAACACTGTAGGCGGGATGTCAGGTGTGCGCTTTGGATTTTATAAGCTGATATTAGGCAACATTGTCATTTTTTTTTTTTTCTCGCTGATCCAAAGCAGTTTCAGTTTGCTGAAGCCAATAAGACGCCTTAAGCCCACAAATTAGTTTTAACGTCTTCTGCAGTCTGCCAAAAAAAAACAACCTTGATTGCAGCGGCGGTGTTTTCAAGATCAGATTCCTTATTCTGGTGATTGTGGTCCCATGCGAACGTAGTTGGATCACAAGGTCAAGCTGATTGTAAAATGAAATATAAGCTGACTACTAGAATGGAAAAAAAGCTTCACCCAAGTATATAGAGAAGTTAGGTTTTGTTTTCTTGTTTATTTAACAAACTATTCTTTTAGCTCTGGAAAATAAGTGGCGGATATCGTAAACAGAAATTTGCGATGGCCTCTGAATCAGGGTGAATCCAACCTGTGTTTAAGGCGCATCCAGATAATCACGGATGACGCAGAACCTGAAACGCACACTGAATAAAAGTCAGTCTGAATTTGCGTGTAGCTTGTCAAAACAGCTTTGCCACATCCATCCAATGATGAACGGCCCACTTTAGCATCTTTTTTTTTCTTCTTTTTTTTTGACATCAAACTGTTAGAGGAGGTGATTAATGTCGGGTGACCCGGGCCGAACTGTCCCAGGGCGTCAAATAACACAATAACAGCACTTCTCTCATGTAAAAACACCTCCCTTAACTTCCGTTTGATGACTGACACATACCATGAGGGCAAACTGCATTTACAATAAAAAAAAAAAAAAAAGAAGTATTCTCTTCACACTGGATCACAGTTTATTCATGTAATTCCATTGGAGGGCAGATGTGCAGATGCTGCACATATCACAGTGTGGTTTTGTTACAGCGCCATCAAGTGACCGGACCTCGCACACCAGCGTCTAAATTCTGTTTATTCATGTTCCTCCCTTAACTACTGAAACACGGCGACGGGCTTTCATCGCAGGTGACCGGCAAGATCATAAGATTTAAGATAAAGATTCCAAATCGTTCGGATTTACCGTTAAATCATTCGCGCCGTCGCTCGGTGAGATTAAGCGATCAGATCTTCGTTTTTTTTGTTTTTTTTTAATCTTCTAGGATGTAATATCCAGGTTTTAACCGGTGAACTTTATACGAAAAAGAAGTAGACGTTCATCCACGTTACGCGCGATCACGCGGGCGAAACCGGTCACTTGGTGAACTAGATTCTGAGGGATCGCAACCGGACCTTGGAAGTCTGTGACGCGCGGCGCGGCGCGGCAGCACAGCTGGCGCGGCAGAGGAGAAGAAGAAGAAGAAGACTAGAAACATAATATTTCATTTACATAAGTAGGATTCTGTTGGAAACACACTCGGATTCACAGTTTCTGCGTTGACGCGTGTAAAAAAAAAAGGTACATCCTGTTTTACAGAGCGAGAGAGAGCGAGGGCGCGAGAGAGGGAGAGAAAAAAAACGCCTCCGGCAAAATTACTCCACAATGGCGTCTTTCATTAGAAGATCTGGGGCATCCAGGAAATAGAGCCGCTTCGCGACAAAAAAACTGACTTCAACGGCCCCTTTAACGGAAAACGCGACGAAAACGCGGTTCCGAGTAAGTTGCCGCCGCCAAGTTACGCGGCGGCGGCGCGTCGACGCCGAATGTTGCTCGGGAAGGCGAAAACGCGCCAGGAGCGAATTCACATGGTGGTTCTCGGCGGAGTGCCGCTCGCTCGCTCGCTCGACCGACCGACCAGATCCCCCCCCTCCGGTTCAGATCCCGCTGCTCGTCCCGGACCGGACGCCGCAGCGAAAGCCCCGCACGTTGCAGTCCCGTCTCGCAACAATTTCGCCCGGTTACCGACGGACGAACACCAGGAAGTGGTTAAATATTTTTTAAAGAACTGTACCGCTCGAATCGCTTGGCACATGCGTAAAAGCTGCTGCGCCTCGAATGTCCCAGTCCGTCCAAGCTAGGAAACAAACCAAATAAATCTCCGCTTACCTGAAACATAGAGCGGCACAAAGTATCTTTTTGTGCACCTTTTCCCTCCGATTTGGCCCACGATCTGCTTCTCTTCCAACACCGCCGAGAAATGCAATAGCTTGGCTAAGGTAGACAGAACAAAATACAGAGAATACTTGCTCCAGGGCTCCTAAACCCCTCAAGGCAAAGATCAGGATACAATTAGCTCATGTCTCTGCCCCAGTCTAAACCAATCCGCAGTATAAAACTCCCAGCAAAGGGAAGAGATCACAGCGGCAGCGCCTCAGTCTTTGTTGAGTTTATGTTTTTATAAAATCAAATAAAGAAATCTTTTTTTTTTTCACCCCCTCGAATTTACAACACCCTCACTCCTCCTGCCTCCAACTTGCCTCATGCCTCCCTCTCGCAGAGAAGCTGATTTTAATCGTTATGATTAGTTTTGATGTAACGTTCCCCCGGGCGATTTCTACAAATGGATGGAGTGTTTCTTTGCCAGGGAGGAAAACCAGCAGATGATGATAATTATATAGATTGTTGGTCCTTTGATTTTTTTTTTCTCCCCCCCTTTAACTCCAAACGGCTCCAACATCTAACCCCTGCTTCTTCTTTCACGCTCTTGTATATTTGTGGATCATACAACTTGTTGATTTACCTAGAATAAACTTATTACATTTATGGAATGTGGGTAATTAAATTCCAACTCTGTAGTTTGTCCCTTTTTCCATCTTTTTTTTTTTTTGAAAGCTCTTTTGGACAACCTCCAAAATGACGTAGCTGTATAAATAAGCACTTGCAGCTTTGCCTTTGCCCCAATCAAGTCTGAATCAGTGCCTGCGGCTGATGTGCGAGCTCATTTCGAACGTTCAACCATGCATGGTTTCAGCAAGATTGAGGCACTTCTGAGGCTTTCAGTTGTTGTTGGGGGTGGTTGGAGGGTGAAGTGGGGAGGGGGGGAAGGCAGGGGGGGGGGGCAGACAGCGAATGGATGACACGCCGCCGTCATTCTTTTGGTAAAAATCACTTCATGTCAACATACATAATAATTCCGTGAGTCAAAAGTGTCACCGACTGCCGCGGCTTGATTCCTGACATAGTTATCCTCACGCCATCCACGCTGGAGTGAGCGACAACCCCCCCCCTCTCCCTCTGTCGCCCCCTACTGTCCCGAGCATCCGCACTCTCATGGCAGCAGGCATTATAGCAGCTCCACTTAGCCATGATCGAACTTTTAACGTTTGACGCAGAGAGACTCGAGAGAAGCATGCGGGCAAGGGCGGATTGCGCTAAATATTTACAAGCAGGCTTTCCAGCGCTCGTCCAGGACGGTTCTGAAGTTCCCAGCGGCGGTGGAACGGGAACGCCGAGAGAGGACGAGTGACCGATGGGCGTTTGGGAGCGGCGAGCGCGCCAACAAAAGCAGTTTCCAATTATGCTCTTCAAACGAGCTCCCCAAACGAGCGTCTCTACGCGAATGACCACGAGTTTTTTTTTTTGAAGGGGTGCCAGCGAAGCCCTCGCCCGCCCGATCCCGAGACCGTTTAACGTTACACTCTGTGACCGCCGTGTCCCACAGGAAAACAAACACAGGATTAAAGTGTTACAGGGAAGTTATTTGCCCCAAAGGCTGGCACACCATTCACCAGGCCTCAACTATGGAGACTATACACACACACACGTATACACACATTTTTATGCCATTAGTCTGACAAAGTATAGTGAGCAGAGAACACCTGGGGCCTTAAAGTCCCATACGTTATCCATTTTCCACACAAATGGAGCCGATTCATAATGGGATCCTTGCACTTCAGTATTCAAAATATGCATCAGATGCTGTTGAAACAAAACCAGTGGAGATCTTCTGCGCGGCGCTCCATGCCAAAAACACAAAGCCATTGTTCTAAGCGCCGCTGTGGAGAGAGGGAGAATTCTTCTTGGATCTAGCTGCCATAGCAGCAACAGCGGGCGAGCGCTGGCTGCACCAGATTTCGGTGAACAAATTATCCAGATTGGTTGCAGATGTGAGTTTGTTCCAAACAGAAACTGCCCGAATGACATCATAGAGTTATAAATGTGTTCACACGAGAAAGGAGAGAGAGAGAGGGAGAGAGAGAGAGAGAGAGAGAGAAAGAGAGAGAAAGAGCATGGAAAACTCGAATTTTGAGAAACCGAGTGCCACAAAAAAAAAAATAAAATAAAAAAAAATATATATATATGTTATTACTTCTGTCTGTCACAGTTCAGACACTTGAAACGTGACTCTGAGCGCATTCTTTCTCTCACAAAAGGACGTTAAATGCATGTATGGAAACACTCAGCGAGCGCAGACCTCCGCCAAGGCTCAGCAATCTGACATTATCCCGAATGTGTCAGATATTTACATACATGTACTTGTATTGCCTTCTATTTAAGTTTAAAAGGCATTCACCTAAAACAAAAGCCTCTCCTTTCCCCCCCAAATTTTTAAACTTCTCCCAAAACAACTAGCAAATGCAGGGATTTTGCCGTAACAGTAAAACCCCGGGCTGGTTTTGTATCAAGTAGGATGCAGCAGGCCTCCAGTAAATCCTCCTTAATGAGGATTACGATATTATGTTTTATTGGATCTGTTTGTGAAAGATGGTGATTTATTTCATTTGAGAGGCCTTAACATGTGGTGTTCTTAATATTTTGTCCTTCCTATTTATACGACTTTGATTGACAAAATATTGGGAACAGCTCTCGGTGTAATCCCTCATGGTTCAACATGCGCCACAAATTATTGCCTCCAAAATGGCCATCAGAATATTTCAAGACGTCTCTGAAACGGGTTCAGTAAAAAATGGAAACGCCATAATTGACATAAATGGAGAATTTACAGTCAGTGGTTTTGATGCCATTGCCGCTTGGGTGGACATGTCCTCCAAGTTGGAGGAAAATAGCCCCGATCGAAAACAGATCTGGGGAATTCTGGGGGTCTGGGGTCCTAGTCGTGGGGGCCTGCAGCGGCCTGCCGTCTGATCCACATTTCAACAGACTCATATGGTTCCTCTTGCAGGTGATGGGCCTGCTGGAGGACGGAACCCATGTCTCGCTTCGGGCTGGATCTGACTGGACCCTCATGGGTGAATGCCCGGGCCACCAGGAGCTTGCCAAAAGGCCCCCTCCCCGGGCCTGGCTCCAGGGTGGGGCCCCAGTAACCCTCCGGGCAGGGCATACTGGTCCTTTGATGTTTTTCTTCCCATATGCGTCTTTATGGACCGTTCTTTGTCTGACCCTTCACCCAAGACCAATTAGCCATGGACCACTGGGACACTCAAACCCTTCCACCCCGATAAGGTTCGGCGTTTGGATCAGGTTTCACCATTTGGTTGTAGTTATGGGGGCAGCTTATCATTATTTAAACCTCGTAGCTTTTGTGTTTCTTAAGTCATAAGTGGAGATGTTGGAAAGTTCCCCATCTCCCGATGTTAAAGGAAACTTTAATAAATTTCTGAAACCAGATGATGATCCAGATCAACAGAAAAAAAAATCTCATAGATTGTTTCTTTGGATATATACCCAAGCGCTCAAAATTAATTTCATCAAACTTTCTTCATAACTTTTGGGGTAATCCTGCAGACAGATAAACCAATGCAGGCAAACACACAGCATTTTTTGGGGGGTAATAAAACAAACCTTTTGTCAATTTTCTACACTTAGCAAAGTCTTTCCTGTTACAGCCAAACCTAGCCTGGCATGACCCGTAGCTTGTGGTGAATAATATTGGCAAACTTTAGATAAATATTGGTGTATAACAGGCATCAGGGAGCTGCCCTGCTGGATTTATGACTCTTCCCCACCAGAAATTGCATGATCAGGAAATACTATTCAAGCACTAAGCACAAGTTTGGCAGTCGGGTTTTTCTGTCTGAGCATGTATTTTAATATAATCTCTGTGCTGCCAATTAGGGGCAAGGACGGAAAAAAAAAAACAGCTTTATGATAATATTTAAGAGGCTCAGACCTGGAACCATTAAAGCTACCAGTAAGGCTGCTGCTCAGTCTTGATAGCCAGCATGGACTGAGAGATGTTGGCTTCGCCTCAGACCATTTTAATAACTGCTGCAGAACTCACCACACCCCTCCAATGGCCCGTGGTTATGTAAGGGAGTGGGATGCATAAGGCAAAGTACTAAAGCTGCTCCAGAGCCTGACTCAGTCTGCCCTGCAGGGTTGCACAGTTTTAGGCCAGAATTGCTCATCAAATATTATCTTTGGCACGTAGAAATTTTGCTTTGGAAAATGTCTCAGTTGCTTTCGGTGCAGTCCAAGTCAGGTACGCTGCAGAAAACATGCACAAAGGTGAGGATATGGCATAGTTAAAAAAAAAAAAAAGAATTAAAAAAAGCTATCAAGCCTATACACGAGCTGTGCCTTTGTTCGTGTCCCTTTCCTTAAACCCGATGCAAACGCTGTGGTTTGCATGTCTGAGCGTTACAGTGGGGTCATTGATAACGCGAGCGTGACACCACACGGCCGCCCGCGCTCGGCAAAGTCTTTCAATTGACGGTTCGATGCGAGCAGTTTGTGATTTTAGAAACTTTTTCAGTGGTTGGAAAAAAAAAAACAAAACAAAAAAAAAAAACGCGGACCCCCATGAGCTCACTGTCACCCCCACTCGCTGGCTTCCCTTTCAGCTCCAGATCCACCCATCCCATCCACGGTGGACACAGGAGTCAGTGACACTACTATGAGGGAAAGCGAGACAAGGGGATGGGGCTGCTTGGGTAATGCTGGGAGGCTCTAATAAAATGTAATCCTATTATATGGTTCCCACTAGAGGGCAACAATAATAAAGGTTTCCCTAATAACACGAGAAGACCAAACCCAAATGGAAAACAGCTCCCGCGGTCAAGTCCCGCACTTGTACATATATCCTCTCATTAACCCAATTGCTGTTGGGCCACATTACACTGAAAGGCCTTCGAGATTTAGCCACGATGGCGCGGCAAGAGTTAAGTCAAACAAATGTGTTTCATCAAACTGCAGTTTGGGCTGCTCTGCATAAAGGAATTGAAGGGGGGAGGCAGAGGAGGAGTGAGGGAATGTGTGCGGGTGGGAAGTTGGAAGGAGAGCCCCGAGGAAACCAATCAGAACTTCTCCACCCTCCCTTCCTGTGTCAAAGCCACCGGGGTCTCAGGTGTGTGTTACATGAGCTAATACCTCGCAAACTTGATTGTTTGTGTGTGAGTAATCAGAATTTTGTAAATTAACATTTTGCAAATGATAGTCCAATCACTCGTAAACAAAATCACAATATGGTAGAGGAACACCTCAAACTAGAAACTGCATGATAAGACCTGATAGTTTATAAAACCCCCAAATGATTATGAGGTTTGTTTCCTCCTCTCGGGTGAAATTTAATGCAATATTACTTAAAGTTACAAAAAAGCTGGGTTCTTGGTTCTTTACAAACAAAAATATTTTTTTTTTTTATTTCAATTTTTTAATTTTACGAGAGCAGCGGAAGTGGCATGGTGCCGTGACAGAAAAAGATATAGAAACAAATTCTCATATTTATATGATTTGATAATGTAATGAATGAGTTATTACGCCTCTTCGCTATCTCGAATAAATTCGGTCAAATATTCATCATAAGTGACATGGTGAGTGAGAGCATCAGTCATATTCTCAAGACAGCTTGAGTTATTAAGTGAGCCAATGTAACAGTATTACAAAACCCAGAATAACAAAGTTATTTATCTCTCTCTCGCTCTCTCTCTCCCTCTCTCTGCATGCGTGTGTGTGTGTGTGTGTGTGGAGTTGTGTGTGTGTGTGTGTGTGTGTGTGTGGGTGTGTGTGTGTTTATGCGTCTGACAGCATCAGACAGTGAGGGAGAGAGTGTCGCATGCCTTCCTGTTCCTGTACCACCCTCCAACCCCAGAGCCGCAGACTCAAGGCAGTTTCCAGAATCAAACAATTTCACGCAGCTACTGGAGGAGGAAATGAACTGAGCCCAGAGCAATAATAAAATTATACAAATGTTATTACAGACTCGCCTGCTACTGTCCTACTTTAATTCAAATTTGGGCACTCCAGGCAGCGCTGGTGGCAGAGACCTTCCTGAATAAATCAACATTAGCTTACGTCTAAATTATTAAGGAAGTGGGAGACTTTCTTGTTTATAGTATGAATTATTAAACAAGTGTTTAACGCTGTTTTTCCTTCATGAATCCCCAAATATTAATTGCTAATGATCTTTAAGGTGTGTGTTTTATCTTTTGCCCCTTCTGTTGCATGCTGGGAATTGCTAATCTAAATGTTCAAGTTGCAAGAAATCTGCCTGTTCTCAGATAAGCGTGAGATGCACTTTGAGATATACTTTGCTCGCATCTCTATGTGCAAATAAAGCTCCCATTCCAACAATATTCCCATCAAATGGCCGTTGTGGGTATTTGCAAAGACTACGGATGTAAATTAATGAATTATGGAGGCAGCCGCTGTGAAGGCTATCCATGCATTATCAGTTTTCTGCTCAACATGATGATAAGCTCTTCAAGATGTTAACTAAACGCCGCAGAAGCCTTGCTCTGCTATTGGCTGTCACTTATTTGCTTTGTCCTAAACGAGTCGCCTGCTGGCAACCTTATGGACGCTAAACGCTCAGTTTTCGAATGAAATCTAGGCGTTTTGATCAATTGATATTTAAGCTATCTCTCAAGAAATGGCAGCTTCTTCTTGCTTTCCTCAATTTTAACTTGTAGCCACCAATATTACATTAAGCAGCTCCCTTCACCTGTCCTCTGTTTTAATCTTCAGACGAGCGAGGCCCCGTTAAATCATAGCAAAGTGTGCTCATTCCACATCCCGCGTCCCAAGAGGAAATAGTCAGTGTATGAAATGTCAGATTTATGTACTCATTTATTTGGGCAGTAAAGGTGATTAATGGGAGTTGAGAGGCTGTTGGCCTCGAGCCAGTGAAGCCTTCAGGGATACAGGCGGCGTGGCTGCAGGTAAATGATGGTACAGTATAGCTGATTCACTGCTGCTCATTTGTGACTCCTGCAGGCCTTGACGAACGCCGACAATCTCACAGCTTCCCCATGACTGCACGCAAACTTTTGACAAATAAAAGCGTTTGAATGTAAACACTCATCCAAGTCGCTCTTGAAACAGGAAAGAAATGCTCATAATCAACATAATCAACACAGGTTCAGTTATGGC
Source organism: Dactylopterus volitans (assembly GCA_901007715.1). Classification (NCBI taxonomy): domain Eukaryota; kingdom Metazoa; phylum Chordata; class Actinopteri; order Syngnathiformes; family Dactylopteridae; genus Dactylopterus; species Dactylopterus volitans. Next base: position 40,481 of record CAAKHG010051283.1, read on the forward strand.
TGTCAGCATTTGTACGGATGTAAGGTGGATGTTTCTGTTGGATTTGAAACTTCTGACCTTGTTGTGCAGTCTCAGAGGAACTGTAGCTCAGACTTGTCATGAATAAAGCTGACTTTTGCTCCATGTGTCCAGCGTGTGTCCTGGGCTCATGGCTGCCCTCCTCCGGAGACAATTGAATGGGAGTTTTTTTTTTATTATTAGAATTTTTTTTTTTGCACAGTAGGCAATTAGCAATGTGGCCAGTAGGTGATGCTGTTGTCACATATAAAAAAAACCCTTCACCATGTCTGTAAGGAAGACGCAAAATGCCGGCTTGTAATCTGAGGCATGAGTAAAAAAAAATAAAAAAAAAAAACAGTTTTGATTTACTATTCGAATAAGACTGGCATTCCAGTGTATTGCAAATGCAATATAGCTGCACCTTGTAGAAACCTCAGTTGATGCAGCGGGATCACTGGGGATGATTATAGGAAAAAAGAAAAAAAGAAAAAAGAGATTGAGTTCCTCCAGCGAAGGAAATAAAGTACAGATGTAACAAATCACCTCTATTTCGTACCACAAAGTGATGCTCATTTCCTGTACTCTCTGCTGATGGAGTGAGATTGCATGAAGCTATTCTCAGTCTTAGCTCAGGAGGAGCGCACATCATGGACATTTATCTGGCCACAGCGCGACGTACTATAAAGGTAGATGAGCCGATTCATCACTGATCTGACCCTTCCTCTCCCCAGTGCTCCGTCTCTACTAGAAACAAGTGGCTCAATAAAGGAAGGGTTACGGTCACTGGTTCCCTTATGAGTGTGTGCAGGTTGATGCGTGCAAATATCTTGTTTGCCTGTCTGAGAACTATCATAAAAAAAACACTGCGCATAGCGAGTAAACACATCATTAAGCTTGGAAAAAACAAATAAACTTTATTAGGGCAACGTCTCAATAGAAAAGTCAAGTAAGATCTGTCATCTTTTAAGCAATAAATTAAGTACTCCGTTATGAAACTGAAAGTCCAAAAATGAAACAAGAAATCAGAAGAACCGGCACGTGTAAAAATGAGGAAAAAATCAAATCAAATCAAATCGATGACATCACAAACATAGCAAAGTGTTTAAATGAAATAAAGATGGTTCCCCAGCTGACGCACTGAAAATAGAGAGCAGTGGTGATGCAGCTCTCATACAGATGTCTTACTTTGCTTGGGACCTGTCATGTGCCTAATGATCACAAGGAGAATCATCACATATACAGGACATGGACCAAATGTGACACTAATCCAAAAATAACAAGGCCGCATTTTCCTCCTCACTTCTCCAATTCGGTGTGATGACCCCGTGTAATTGCTTGACCCCGCACATATTTCCTTAACTCGGTGTATTGCAGGATGTCATTCCGCGGCATGCGATCTGCAGCACGTCCTCTAAATTGCTGAGAGCCTTAGGAACAGTATTGATGCTGCCACAGCGTTATATATTAGCTTTATGAGGACGAAAGTAATTCAGCGCTGCCGCGCAGCCTCGTGGACAGAAATCAAATTCTGCTCTGAGGATGGAGTGTTTGAAGGGGGGACAGGTTCAAGATGGATACTCCAAACTTTGATTGTCATCCTGCTCTACAGATTGGTCTCCATTTCCAGTGCGCGTGATAGTCATACAGAGGACAACACCTCTCCCGTCGAGTCCTGGAAGGGATCTTTCTTCTCCGCTTTTTCCAGATCAATCGTGTGGATGGAGCCTGGCTTGATG
>CAAKHG010051284.1:4894-16376 GCA_901007715.1 Dactylopterus volitans
GATGAATAATGAATAACCGATTTTTTTCCAAATATTAAGAAAAAAAAATCTATAATTTTAAAGTAAGACACACACGCGCGCACACACACACACACACACACACACATATACACACACAAGTATGTATATGTATTTAACAGCTAAATAGGCACAATCAGTCCTGCAGAATCAGCCTTCGGTATTATCCTAATATAACACACTCAACAATTTTAATTTATCTCAAGATTGTTTCTCAGTGTCGAGAATCACATTTTGAAACAAAAATACAGCCACGTTTTAAACATGTATATTTCAATATCTTTGCAGTGGTGTGTCAAGCTGAGCCCCACCGTTCGATGTCATTGTAGGGATGACTTGTAAATTACTGCGCGCCAGTCTCTGTGAGCTGGGAAGATCTGAAGGATCTGAGCTGAACAGATCTTTAGATCAAATGGCGGAGGCCGAGGCATTGTCGATGTTTAGAGACATAAGATGAATTTTAAGATCGCATATAGAAGACAGAGGATATCTTAAACCTCACAGTGTCTGCGTTGCTCCGGACCGCCGGAGATACGTGGAAATTCAAATTACCCAACCTTTTAAACAAAGTCCGACGTGTGGACTTAGAAACATCCATCAGAACCATCAGTCTGATTGATTTGGTTCTCAGTCCAACCAAATCCCTCTGCCGGCCTCTCTGGGACTCAGTGTCATTACAGCAGCCTGTGTGCATTTTGGATTTGACAGTGTTTTGAAATCCGTGGCTTGTCATTGTTGGCCATTTCCCTGCAAATCTTTCTGTATCAGGGCAATGAATCAAATTTCATGCTCTAGCCATTTGTCTTTATTATGTGCCCTTGTCCTTTCCGTTTGACTCTCCTGTTTCTGCCTCCTCAGGGCTGCGCTGGAAAAAGTCAAAGAACATCAAACCGGTTTTGAGAATAAAGCTTGATCACAGGGCGTTTCTCCCAGGGTCATGCTGCGCAATATAACATAGTTAATTAGAATGATCTTGTTGGAGGTAATTTTGGTGATTAGTTTTTTTTTTTTTTTTTCTTTTGCATTTGAGCACGGGGAGCAATTTGTCTCCGCTTCTCCAAACAAACGGTGTATGCTGGCGAATCACACGCACCATAGGTGGACACAAAGTGCTGCAGCGGAAGAGACGGAGGGGAGGAGAAAGAGGCGAGGTGGTTGCACAGATGAAGCTCGGGGACTCTTATTTAGCTTGTTAATTAGCTTGAACCTTTTGATCCCAATTTTAAAACCCGCCGCGTTGCATTGCTGCCACCTTTTGTGTGTTGCCCCGAGCCTGATAAAGCTAAGCTTCATTCCTGTGCCTTTCAAACGCTGTGGCATTCACCGGCGCTTTATTAACTCTGCTTTCCCTCCGTGTGTTGGCGGCGCTCTTATCTTGTCCTGGACGCCCCGTGTAAACTTGGCCACCTTTGACACCTGCGGTTGCATACTGTTACACACATGCATTACAATAACAGGACCTTTTCTGCTCTCTACTCCAAAGCAATCAGGATCCGGCAGAGGACGTATCAGCCGCGCTGCGCGGGGTTTAAATCCCATTTAACTCGGGCTAAGGACAAAGAAAAGACGGTGACACTGTTTCATTCTGCCCTTTTAATCAAGCTCTCATTGTTATAGGTGCACCGCAAATGTCAGGTCTTGGTTGTGTGATTCCTTCAAATTGCCGTTCCATGACTGTAGGGAGATGTGTGCTCATGAGTGCGTGTTTGGGAGAGAAAGAGGAGGAAGTGTGTGTGCATGACAAGGGGATGTATAAGGGGAGCTGGCATAGAATCCCTGGAGCGTAGGGGTAGAGCAGGAGTTACTAATCAACTGTGAGAGAGTAGGCTAGAGAAGACTCAGCCTCTATTTTCCCCCCAGAGAGAAAGCGAAGGAGCAGATAAGACAAACCTCTTCAGGCCAGAACTACTACAAATGAATGGCTATCACCAAAAATATCAGGAGGGGAACAAAGATCCTATCCCCCCACATTCTGCCTCACACGTCTTTTGCCTCCCTCCTTTTCCAACCCGGCAGTAACAGATGCGAGAACGACCGCGGGAAGTGCATAAGACTCGTGATGGGAGGGGGGTGGGTGGTGGGTAGGGTGCTGGGGGGGGTGAGGGTGTTAGCTCTCTAGCACCTACGCTCATCCCTCCACTGATGGATCGCCAGGAGGTTAGAAGCCAATGTCAATTTAGTTAACATAGCCAATACCCAGAAGATTCCACTCGGCGCTCGCGCCGTGCGCAAGCAAGACAGCCTGGGATGCTCTTTCCTGTCTCAGCAAATGTTTTACTGGCTGCCGATCTACTGTCCAGGTCGCCCCTGGAGAGCAGTGTGGTTAACCGCAAAATGTTCCCCCGTGACTCATCCGAAGACAGCTTGTCTGCATGTGACCAGCTTCAGATATATGGAGCAAGACGGAGATTAGCATTGACAGGGAAGAGAAGAGGAGGAGAGATTGTAGGCGGTTTGAGGCTGGCAGTACATTTTAGTAAAGCCATTAGTGACGCTTGTATGAATTAGAGCCTTTAATCTAAAGCCAACAACGACTGTCAGTGACTGTCCTGCAGGTTTTGTACGTGGTTGGAGAATTAGAGACGGCTGCCATAGTAACCACAGGTCATCGAGTTGGCAAACCTGAATGTGATTGGTGGTGATTTTCATCTACCTCACCCCGCCTCACCCGCTACCCCACCCCTAATCAATTATCTATTCGGGAGAGTTAATTAAGAATTAGACTTCTGATTGTTTTGTTCCTGACTAATGTGTTTCAGTCCCAAGTGCTTCGTCAAGTCCCCCCGCCCCCCTTCTTTCAGTGTCTAGTATTGTGTGTTACTATTACTTTTTTGCAATGTCAATGAATTGCACAAACACAACAATTTCTGCTTTTTTAAATGAATCTAGTAATTGCAGTGCTCTCTTATAATTTTCTGGTTTTTCATACAGCTCTACACTGATAAAAAGTTTAATATTTGAGGAACTAATAAAATCAAAATCTCTCCGCGGGAAGCGAAACCCAACATAACACCCATTCTAGATGGCTTAACCCCAAAGTTCGGTTTCTACCTGTCCATAACGCAGAATAAATTCTGTGAAAGCTGTGTAATTTCTGAATAAAACCGGGCAAACTACAAAAGCAGTGGTTGTAATTGCTTTCCACCAAGAGTGAACATAATACCATTAAATGTGCCGGCAGCAAAACAGTCTGCAATCAGCAAGTATTATCTGGTATGATGAAAAGGATCAATTGAAGTAATGCTGCAATAATCAAATGCAAATTTAATGAGACATCTGCAGTGCAATGGGCCCATTATGTTCATTGGTAAAGTAAACAATGCATGTCCTCCTTGCTATCCATTTGAATCAAAATCCCCTAAAATATTATACATCGATTGGGTTGCGATATATACGTCTGTAAAGACACATTCTTCAAAAGACTGTTTTTGATATGCAGATTGTTTAACATTTGTTTGCGTGAGCTGTCGGAAGATGACGTCGACCATAACCCAGTAGGTAGAAAATAGAAAATTTAGCAAAAGTATCCAACCGCCATCTCAGGACTATTATAAGTGTCACACAATGAGGATAAGCACACCAACAGTGACCAGCAGCGTTAAATTTACCTTTAGACACATCTCTTGTAGAAAATATAATTAGCACAATGCAAACTGTGCTCATTTTTTTTAAATAACCACAAGTGTTCTATTTTGGTTGGTTTAAAACAGAAAAAATTGCAGTTCATGTCCAGGTCCACCATTTTCCTTTTACACTAAGGTGCTTTTGTTAGCTTAATTGACGAAATGTATAACCATCAGAACCCTGACCACATTTGAAATAATTGGCATCACGCTGGCATCACGGAATTAATGCTCAGTTAATGTCCCGCTCAGCCTCCCTCTGCAATGTTCACATATGGATCGTCTGTCTGAGAGAGGTAATTACTTCAAATGTGATTCAGCCGATTCCTGCCGTATGGAGAACAATGGCAAAAACACACCGTGTAAAAGAAAAAGCAATCGCTTCGCCGAGCAATTTGAAATAGTGCTGGGACGATTTGTCAATTAAGTCAATCAACCGACGGTTATCTAGTTATAATTATAAACCATTTCGGCCTTGTGACCATCCAGGGTTTTTTTTTTCAGATTCCGCGCTGGACATTTTAATTGCGGCCACTTATTCAGTTGAAGAAGAAGAATCGCACTTAAGAAGGTTCAGTGTATTTGAAAAAAATTCAAAATCGCCCCACAACAGAGACACGGTACATTTTCGCAACCATATGGTGGTTACAGAAAGCTGACGGTCGTGTCTGTTCGCATCATTGTGAATACCTTTTTATTGGTGAATGGCCACATTTGGGTCTGGCATCTTGCAATTTTTTTTTATTAATCATCATGTTAGTATTTCTTAATAAGACAAGAAATGACTTACATGAATTTAATGTTCCCCTTTGTTTGACGCACAGAAGTCCCCTCTACCCAGCAGGAAATATCAGACGCAAGGAGGAGAGATATGTTTAAAAGAGGGGAATTGTTTTGTTTTTTTTGTTTTTTTTTTCCTTTGTCAGGGGCCTTTAGGAGGCCAGGAGACAATCAGTAGGATTTGTGAGCTTAGGGAGCCGGTTTGTAACGATGGCTGGGCTCAAGCTCAGATAGATCAGAGACTTCTCTTTTTTTTATTTTTTTTTTTATCAATATTCTGCTTAAGCATGGGGGGACACCATGAGATGACAAGATGATCCCAGTGTGTGACTGTATGTGCTTTGTTGAGTGGCGCCCATTAGTGAGGGGAGCCTCTCCAGCCACTATCAAACTTAAAACAGAGCACAGGAGGAGATGTTACTTGACATTAAGTGCCATGAAGTCACTACCAAGCTCCTGGGATGTCAGACTTTTGTTCCTCTATTTATTTTTGTCTCAAATACATGGCATAGTCATGGTCTCCATCCCGTATTCCCCATGTTACTTTCTCATAGAAAAGATATGACCATTTATGTGAGGCTGCAATGGTGAAATATAAGCTCTTTTCTTACCAGACATGGTCCCACTTCTGTCCTCTCACCACACTGTATTGCAAGACATGCGCTCTAATTTGCAAGCACAATCACGCGGTCCTTACGAGCTGCTGGCTGGAAGGCAATTGAACCTTATTCAATCTGTTCTCCATATGTTTCCAATCTCTTTATGATTATTTGAATATGTTAAAGAGCTCGATCAAACCCCTTGCAGAACCCAACGTTTTTCTTTTTTCTTTTTTCCTTCTTCTCTTTTTTCCATACCTCATTTGATTGTGCCCACCGGTAACCGACGCTCCATTGCACTGCTTCCCCGGTCATCTGTGCACCTTGATTTGAGAGTCAAAGGTGGCGGCGGGGGGTTGGGGATGGGAGGGTGGAGGGTAGGTGTTTGTGGGCGGGATAAACAGCACATGGAAATGGGCTTGTGATTGCCTTCCTCGAGTGATCGTACTCCTCAAGCCCCTCCTTGGTGGCTGATTAGCTGTAGAACCCTGGAGCTGCAGAGTGACACACTGGCTCATCAGACCCCATTCAGCCTGTTAGGGATGCCCTTGATTGCTTGGTGCTTCATAATTGTACCCTATCCAGCTTTATCGTCCAGTGTGCTGCTGTCTCGCTTTCATGTCAGAGAATGCACACCGCAACTTTTCCTGTCACTCCGCCGAACGCGGCCATCGCATACGTTTTTCCACGTGAAGGCAATGTGCGAGGGAAACCAGCAAATCCCTGTTGCAACATGTGAACGCCCACTGCGACTCTAGTTAAGATGTATCTCGTCAGCAGCAAAAGTGTCGTCTCTCCTCAGCCTGTAAATTATGCATTCTTTGTGCATAATTAATAGTCAATGCACAACGAATGTTCAATGTCACCGCGTTACACATCTGCATCGTCTGCGCTGTTATCATAATGCATATTTCATGGTCGGAATGTAGAGTTGACTTGATCGGTAGGCGCAAGAAGGCAGGACGTTTTTTGTCGAGCGGGGCTCGCTCTCCCTTCCTGCCTCTGTCTGCCAGCACCAGTCGCCGCAAATGGGCTCAGCGTAATGTCTTTTTCAGTCAGGCAATTGGAAAACAATTGCCATCCTGGCATTTATAATCATCCAGTTGGTAGACATGATTGAAAGTTACAGCAGTCTCTTGTCCAGGTTATTGATTCATAGGTGTGACACTCATCAAATCATAGGCTGTATTAATTATGTTTATGTCCTGGCATCTGCCTCCTGTGACACTTGTATTTCGTAAAGTTAAGACTTATGCCGATGTCACTGGGCTCCAGATAATACGCGGGCTAAAAATAGTGTAAAGCCAGTCTTTGAACCCTGCACTGGAGAGCTATGGGTGAGAATCCAATGCGAGTAATAAATTCAAGGCATTAAATTTCACATATGATCACACAAGAGGGCTGTCACAAATGACTGCCAGCAAATCAGGGGAATTGGTGAAACGGAAGGAAAATCATTATTGCATTTAAATAAAGGTACGTTAAATAAAGGTAGTTGTATGACACATTTTGTAGGCGCTTGTGTGCAAATGTGCAAATGTCGCGAAAAGTCTGAAGATGTGCAAAAGTCAGGAGAAATTAGAAGACTTTTGTCATTTTGATGGCCTGTTGAGGAATTATGGCTTTTCATTGCCTCTTTTTGGTTTTTCTTTAGGAGTGGCTTCTTGGCGCGTGGTTAGGTGCACCTCCTGGAGTAGTTCTTGCAGTGCTGGATGCGTAAATCTGATGGCAAACTTGGCCAAGCGAAATCCGCAGGGCCCTGATGGTTTCCATAGAACAATTGTAAAAGTTCTTTGGAAAACATTTTCAAGGTGTTGCCTCGCGTTTCCCTCCGAGACGCTCGTGTGTGTTTGCGTGCGTGCGACGTGGAAGGTGCACAACCCCTCCCTGAGGTGTGTGTCCAGTCAGCTCTCCATATATTGCATCTGCTGTTTCATTCCGTGATCCTCGGCGAGTTTTGTGGTTTTGCGAAATAGTCACAGATTCCCCACCGCCTCCACATAGGCCTTTTCATCCTAGGTGGTGGTCTGGTGTATAACCACCGTGTCATCAGCGAAGATGAAGACGGATTTGGAGCTGGTCCTAACCAAACAGTCATAAACAGGGAGTAGGGCAGGGCTTAAGTATGCAGTCTTTGGGGGCATCTGTGTAGAGAACGAGGAGGGATGGAGGTGGACTGAGCCTGGTGCGCACGTTCAGTCCCTGGTCTATCCGCTTTGGAGCCGTGCCAAGCAAAACAATAACAACCTAATGGCCTGTTCATTCTGGTCGTTCTATTTTTTTTTTTTAATGCAAAACACTGCAAAAGAGGGCTATTCTTTGTCACACGTATGAGACCCAAGCCCTCAGGCACTGTGGTTATGCTTTCCATTGGTTCCTCTCTTTTGCCTCTGGTGAAAGCCCAAGCAGCTCTTCCATGTCCACACTTATCTGCAGGGATTTTCCACTCGCCAGCTGAGACGACCTCCGGTCACTCAGCCTGGCAGCTGCTTTTCACTCAACCAAAACACATAAAATGACATCTCTCTGCTGTTATGGTTCCTAGAAGCTATTTCCTGTGCCCGTGGCACTCGCGGCACCTACGACCCAAAACTTCGAAAACAAAAGATCAGCTCCACCCTCGGTGGGGTAACTTTTATGCTGTTTGTGATGTGTGCAATTACATTTGACCAAACGCCAGCTTTTATCTCAAGTCCCATCCAAGGAAGTTGTGCCTGACTACAGACTCTGCTCATCAAATCCTGTTTTTTTTTCAGTTTGGGATGAAATCAGTCACCAGCGTTTGATGTTTTATTTTTTCGTCTTTTGTTCTTATGTCTCACTCCTTTTCCTCCACGCCGTTCTATCTACATCGGGATTTATTCAACCGCTCCATTTCCACTAAGCTTCATGCTTACGGGAGCAAAAGCATAAAACATGACTTTTTCCTCGACGTTGCTTTGATAAAGAATAGGGTGTCATTACTCGCGAGTGAAATAGGACTCAGTGCCAGCCTTGTACGGGGTGATATACTGTATTCTACTTTACAGCGCTGGAGGAGACTCGTCTTGAAAAGTAAATCCGCCATCGTGTTGGGAGCAAGCGTTTGCGTAAGTCGAGCACCGCGTCGGATGAGTGGCTTGTTGTAACATTGTTCAGTCAAGAAACGAGTCAAGGTGTTTGCCTTGTGCGCTGGCGCCCCGGAGATAAACCACGGTTTTGTCAGGATCCCTAAAGAATGCTGCATCATTTGGGTTTATGGCACCATGTAGGTCTCTCTGTTTGTATCCGTATGTCTTTCTGTGGAACAGCAAGATAAAGAAGATACAGTAAGGGGGTTGCGTTGCGTTTCTTTTTTCTCTTTTTTTTTGGTCAGTTTTGCAGCTTTTTCCGGCACGACCGAACATTGCGCACGCTACTCGATTGGCACGAGAATCAATAGCACAGCTTTGTAAAATGAGGGCCTTTAATGATTCTGACTTAAAACATCTGGCAGCTGGAACTGAATGGGCCCAGTTAACTTATACTTACAGTATTTGGATCGAAGGATGTCATTAGCATTACTCAGCTCTTATGGACGGAAACAAGACAGGGTGCTTTTGAGGGTAAGAAACCTAAAGTGGCCGCCCACATCAAGTGTTGACCAAAAAGGATAAGGGAAACACTTTGAAGGAGGGGGGGCGGGGGGGCTTCCAAAACAAATCATGTTTTTTTTACACTCCTCCTTACCAGGATAGGAGAGCAGCAATCACAGAGCCATTTCACATCAACAAGTGTCCCTTCTGGTCTGTGCTGATAAAACTGAATTGGCCAGTGAGAACTGGCATCCATCAGGAATTTTTCAGCCAACATGCTCTCAGTATTCAGTATGCAGTTTATTGATTTCTTGAAGAATTTTGATACCTCCCTTCTATAAGAATTATGCATCCCCACAAAAAAAGGTGTCGAGCCTGCGGTGTAACCCTGTTTAATTATGTCCCATTTGTCTTTATTCCCTCAAACGTTGCCACTATTGCGGTGATTTACTTTTAGCAATGGTGCAGTCCTATCATCGTTGGCTACCGCTAAACTTGGGTGCTGCAAAATTTAACTTTCTGATATTACCAACACTGGTACTAATTGTTATACAATAAAATGCCAGTGTCACCAACCAAAAAGAGGCGTTGCTTGCCTTCCTAACACTGTAAATGTTGCTACATTCCTCCAACGGTGTGGAGATGTATTTTATATTGCTGCTGCACCCCACAAATACTCTAACTACAAAAGACTTAATTTCAGCTGTTAGCAGATGAGAAAACAGGTTGGCTACTTGTAGAAATGTACTCATGCGTACTACAGTTGTTTTTTTTTTTTATGTGAAGTTATTATACCTTGCATGAAAAATCAGCAAGTATTTGTGCCGCGCCAAAAAAAGGGCTGATCATATTAATTGTGGATATTTCTGCAGAAGTTGGGGTTCATTTTGGCTTAAATAAAAATAAAAAATAAAACAACCAGGGATCAACACAAACTCGAACAGATGAACGCGGTAAGAGAGTTTGCCTCAGATTCCAATTAGAGTCCTCAGCTCCACGGATGTGTCTTTAAGTCGAACAAAGCACGAGTGAAATTTTGCACTTTCTGACGCAAAGGGATGAAACATGACTCATCAGCGGAGCACTGCCGATCCTCAGCCGGTAACGTGTTTATGGGCCGAATGATGTGTGCCTTACAAAGCTGCATACCTTCCCGATAATGTGTCACCGCTAGAGACAGATGCGCTCACCTCAGCTCAAAGTAAGGCATGTCATTTTGTTGACAAGCTCTCGCTGGGTGCCGGCGAGCGTGCTTGTGCTAGGGAAGACATACCAGTATGCATTTTCTCTTAATCTAAACATCCTACTTTAACCTCCTCCTTTGCGCATATACACACGGACTTTCTTTCATGGGTGCTTGCAGTAACAAAATCGAGGACCTGCTCATTAAATATGCCTCCGCTGCACCGCCGCTAGTCCCAGACTTAAGCACATATGCCCACTAAATATCTCTGTGAAGCATAATTAATCACCTTGCTCAAGGGCACATTGATGAGATAAGAACTCCCTCATGTGACATTGTCGTAAAACCACTTTGTCCTTTTGTCTCCATGCATTAAGCCACATGAATGCTGAGCGACAAATAGGTGCCCTTTGATGAGTATGTGCGTAATGGCCTTGACTCTTCCAATGCAAAAGACCGGTGTTGATGCACATACAATGTTTTCCTCTCCAGTGTTGCGGAGACGACATTCCGACCTCATCAACTCTGTAGCAACAAGGAATGTGGGAATCCTTCGCGGTTGTTATTGGCATTCGAGCATTTTCATGAACTTCAGATACCACACTGCTGAAGCTGCGCGCTCACGTGAAATCGGGAGACTATGGGAGCCATTTGTTCCCCGCACTTAGCAGGGATCAGAAACCAGGCGTCATGGCGGCGGCTGCTGTCTATCAACGCTTGCTGCTGTTCAGCATCTCCCTGCGTCCCATTTTCTGGCCCTTGTTTGTCATTCCCATCAAGAGTGTAAATATCGTCGCTCGAAAGGCATGGTTGTCCCTACTTAACACGGAATTTTTGAGAAATGACCCTCAATTAAATTTCTGCCACTCTGATGTCAATGCATCTTCAAATGTAATCAGTGTAAAGTTTGCTGAAATATAAGTGGAAAGTGATACTGCTCCTCACTCAGCTTTCTCCTTAATTAACAAAGGGATTCGCGTTACATTCCCTCTCATATCACCTCATGGTTGTCACGCTCTTTGACAGCATTTAATTGAAAATGGGCGTCTGGAAATTTCTAACCAAGTTCATGATCAGCACTGATCAGAGTGTGTTGATATAAAGTGAGACTTACCCATAAATTTAAACATTATTACACGACTACCCATCTGCTTCACTCCTCTCCCTCCCTCCTCCTTTCACCCGATTTGTGTTTTCCAAGCAGCTTTGTGTCGCATCATGGAAGAATGAATATGAGTCAAGGTATCCATTATAAGGACTTGATTGACTCTGTAGTGGCACATTCTGCAGCCCCATTTAATATAACCACACACACTTTCTGACACAGACACGCGCGCACACAAACACACCTCAGTGCCGTCTGGCCCAGCCTCTTTCATAAATTTCTAGTTGAAAATAGCAGATAGCTGTGTGAGAGGGCAAGCACATAGTAAACAGCGGACAGATTTGATGTATATCACTGTAACGGTGTAATCATCGGTCAGTGGAGGAGCTACACAGAGCTGCTTACCAACCCCCCGATTTAACAGAATTACAAATTAAGGTATAAAAATTTAATTATGAGCAATCCTGTGGCTGCATGGTTTGTATAAGCACGAGTCAGTCCAATTCAAGCATGATGCAGTTTCCCCATTCTGGCCCATATATATATATATATATATATATATATATATATATATATATATATATATATATATTTAAAAAAAAAAGGTTTCTTTACGGTTA
>CAAKHG010051284.1:48022-62216 GCA_901007715.1 Dactylopterus volitans
CATGTTTTTCAAGTTTTCTAATCTAAAAGAAAAAAAAAAAAAAAAAGATGGAAAATGCTTTGCTTTGAATTTTATGGAAAAGGCGAGGACGCGTGTCCTGTTATCTGCTCTGCCAATATGATGTTGTGAAAAAGAAGGACATCTTATTGGAGAGACAAGTGTGTGAGATATGATACTGCCCTGATGAAACACACCGACACACACACACACACACACCCGCCCGCACCAACACGCTCACCGAGTCTTTAAATCCATTATGGATTTAGACTTCAAAGCTGATATTGGTTTTTGGTGCATTCCCTGAAAATGGAGAAGGGCTGCTCCGTGTTTGCTGAGCAAACTTAATACCTTGTGTAATGTGCGCTGCTCTCCTGCTAGACTGCAAGTCCTCCGCGCAAATAACTCTCAATATTCTCTCCATAGTCATACCGGTGTTTGTGTTGCCCCCTTTTCGCACATGATTGTGTTGGAGACCAAATTGTGATGGGCCGTATGTCTCTTTGTTTTGCAGGTGGGATTTTTGAGCAAACAGATGGACCTGTTTCACTCGTCAGCGCGGAGGAGCTTGCCTTTAAATTTGCCGTCAATAACATTAACAGAAACAGGACTTTGTTGCCAAACACCACCTTAACATATGACATACAGAGGATTAATATCTATGACAGCTTTGAGGCGTCGAGAAAAGGTGAGTCGCTCTTTTGTGTGCTTGTTCAGGGATTTGTGGTACGGGAACAGATGGCTGCAAGAATCTGGTCAGTCCAAAAAAAAAAAAAAAAAAAAAGATAAATAAATAAACCAACAACAACAACAACAAAATTAAATAAATAAAATCATCCAAATGATTAGTGTATACGCTGTAAGGAGCCTCTTGGAAATCATTACTGTGACTCACAAGATGCCACATTTCTGCTCAAGCTTTCCTCTCTCCCCCTTTTTTTTTCTAGCTTGCGACCAGCTGTCTTTAGGTGTGGTTGCAATATTTGGGCCCTCACATAGTTCATCGTCAAATGCCGTGCAGTCCATCTGCAATGCCTTGGAAGTGCCGCACATCCAGGTGCGGTGGAAACATCACCCAATGGACAATAGGGACACCTTTTATGCCAATTTATACCCGGATTACTCGTCGCTAAGCTACGCCATCCTGGACCTCGTGCAGTTTCTCAAATGGAAGACGGCCACCGTCGTATATGACGACAGCACAGGTGACTAGACGTCTACGCTCTCGCCACAAAGCGATCCCGCATTCCTGCAGTAATTAACCGGTGTGCTGTGTGTGTCCGTCAGGTCTCATACGGCTACAGGAGCTGATAATGGCCCCGTCCAGGTACAACATCAGGCTAAAGATCCGCCAGCTTCCTGTGGACACGCAGGACACCAGACCCCTCCTCAAAGAGATGAAGAGAAGTCGGGAGTTCCGCATCATCTTCGACTGCAGCCACCACATGGCTGCGCAGATTCTCAAACAGGTCCGTGCAAAGACGAGAGGGGCTGACGGATCCCCTCGCTATTGTCAGATCAGCACATGTTCAGGCAAATGGAGGCGGGTGTGGTGTTTTTCCCTGACTGCCGTCACACACACCAGCTGAGTCTTGGCCTATTTGCTGTGAATGAAAATATGGGGTGCTTGACTTGGCAAGACAGTTGGTGGAGCTAAGGTTGGGGGGCGGCAGAAGGTGTGTCAGTAATAATTCAGTAGCTGTTACACTGAGGTGTCAGGGAGGTTTTTGGGATTTCCACTTGAGCCTCGTTACATCACCTGGAAAGTGAGACATTTGGCTCTAAATGTTTCATCTAAACTATTTTCACGTAGTTAAATACTTCGGCTTGGCTCGCTATTGATTTTCAACCTGTTGCCCCTGGCTTTGCATTGTAAACCGTAAAACTATGGTGGCTGGCAGGGAAAAAATGTGCTGCGGAAGCCCTGAACACTTCCATCGGGAGAAACGTGCTCCAAATTCTTAAATGGCGGAGATTCAAAGACTGACAAACATACAAAACACGCGCAAGAACAGAAATGTGCTGAATATGCGTCATTGTTACTGAATAATGCATTATTATGACGATTGAGACAAGGCAAAAATTTGTAGGGGACGTACACAAAACAAACATATATGGTGAACATTATCAAGGTAAATGAAAAACGGGTCACTGATCAGCCGTAACATTAAAACTGCACGTTTTACCGTAGAATCTAATACAGCTGCCCTGCCATAAATTCTCTCTTCAGAAGTTTTATGTTGAATTATTATTTAATCTGTCTGAGAGAATTGACATATTCCAATGATTGTTAGTGGGACTGTAACTTTGTGATGCTCTTGAACCTTAATGGGTCATACCAAGAGGTGTCCCTAATATTTTGGTCATTAAGGTGACAAAATATTAGGGACACCTCTCAATATAACCCGTAGTATTCTGTGGAACACATGTAGTGGTCTTAATGTTATGGCTGATTTGTGTGTATGAATACATGCAGCATGTACAGCATGTTTACTGTACATGTATGTGTATGCTTCTTGAATCATTTGGTATAAACAAATGGCAAAAGGACATGAAAAAATGAAACAAAGCAACAAAAGAAATCTTTCTCGCCATCAACAAATCACGCAAGTAGATAATGTGGCGGGCATTTGCCGGTCGTAGGTCGGAACATGCCGCACCCCTTTTTCCGCATGCATTTGTTTTCAGTTTTTGGGTGTTTTTGGTCCTGTGTTCGCTGTCACTGCATCGGTTTCAGCCTCCCGCCGGACGTTTTTGAGTTTGCGGCGCATTTCTGGTTTTCCATGTGTTCCGTATCTTTGTGTGTGTTTTTTCTTCTGAATGTGTACCATTCGCAGCTCGTCTGTCTTCGACGGAAGCGTTCAGGGCCGCCGCAGCGCATTTGCGACCCTGGCGGCCAACGTGCATACCTTTTAATACGCGTGCACTTGTAGCTCTGTGTATTTATTGATGCAAATAAATCTCAAGTCAACAAAGAACTGTTCTGCTGCACAGAGTAGCAGTTGTGTAGGTGTTCTGACGCTCCGTAGATGTCAGAAACAGGCTGGTGGATCCCCCCTCCTTTCAGTTGGCTGTCACTTTCTGTCAGCATGTTTACCAAATGCATCACCCCCCCCACCCCCCAAGATATTTAAATAACTCTGTCCTCACAAGTCCCTGAGATCTAATGTGACATAAATGTGCTCATGGCCAGTCTGTAGAAAGAAGCAAGTGTCCTCTTGCAAGAGGAAGTGAGAGAAGATCTTGAGGCGCGACACATTTCTCTGCAGTGGAAAAAACTGCCAGGACAAAGTACACCACTTTTAAAATGGGGGGAAACAGGTGATTGGTTATGAGTCATGCGAAGTCTGCCAGATCTACTGTGTTTGCTTGCAAAACCACATCTTGTGATTAGCAGCATCATACATCCTTGATCAGTTAGAATTAAACCCCATAGATCATGTTGGCTAAACTTAGTCATAAATCTGATTTTTTTTTTTTTTCCCAGAGGCCTGATTAATTGTTTAGTCTGGAAAATGTCAGAAAATATGTGAAAAAAAATGGTCATATTGTTCTAAATGCCAGTTGTTCCAAGACATAGTCAAGGTCCTTTTTTGATCAACGGCCCAAGAGATGTCCATACAATTTATTATACAATGTAATAATTTAAAGTGGCAAAAGATTTTTCACTTAATTTGTCGTTATTAAGTAAATGTTTCTGGCCGCTCCTGGTTTCCATGGAGCTAACTACAGGTTGGCAATCTGGCTGCCAGCCATCGCTACTGGTAGCTTTAGCATTGCATTCAGGAACACGCGGTAAAACCACAACCCTCATGCCGGACGATTCTAAATGCTGCTGTTGTCGTTCTCCCTCTAGTCATGATCTCATTGCACGGTCAACATTTACTTCGCTAGCATTTGCTGCATAATTATAAGCTGAAGCAAAACATTGTCTATTGCCATTTAAAAAATAAATAAATAAAAACTACAAATGAGTAAATAATGACATTTAGGCAAGCGAGGACCAGAAAGTCTCACTGCTTAAAATGACTAAAAAGATTAACCAGTTGTATAAATTACCATAATTCAGCTAACATTTCAGATACTATTAAGGTTAAATCTACCCACTAATAATTTTGCAGCATACAATGAATGATCCCTTAATGGAATTCAATGTGAATTCAAATTATTTTCTTGATAAACCATAAATTTTTAAACCAATAATGAGAGACTACCTGATAAATGGAATGAAACATGATTTATCGTAATCTAAGCTGTGTTTTGATTTGCAGTCACCAGAAACAATGTTTACCAGCCTCTGCATCTGAGATGTGCAGAATCAGTTTACGGCTTTATTAAATGTGCTATCTTAAACACATTTAGCACGTTTAATCTTCCATGTTGTGAGCAAAAGTGCATCTGTTTCCAGCCTCACATCTGAAACACTGTATTATGCCGCTGGAACATCACCTTTCTCTTGAAATGATTCGTCATGATTCTTTAAACGACACTGTGTCATCTGACTTGCTCACCTGCTCTGAACGTGCATGCCTGGCTCTCCTCTCTCAGGTTGTTTGCTTTTGATGACTTAATTAATTTATTTTTTTTTGTTGGCCTTCATTGCCATGCGTTTAATGATGCGACTCTGCTATTGGTGGGGAGAAGGGAACATCTGCCAGTTGAAATAAAATGAGGGATAAAGGTAAATAAAGGAAATGCTAAAAACGTCGACGCGATTATGCTGAAAGGATTATGCTGTATCATCCTGCAGCAGTGGAAAAACGATTTGATTAATGAAAACTCCCACAAAACATGACACAAAGTTTCAATGTCATGCATTTGGCTTATTATTCTTATTGAAGGAATTGTGAATTTGCTCCCTCCCTACATAGAATGTTATTTACATAACCTTGGATTTTTTTTTTTTTTTCCTTTCCTGCACAACAGATGGTACAATTAAGTGGGAAGCCTAGCCGCCATGGGAACGCGGTGCCTTTGAATGTAGATTGAGTGAAACAAGTGGCAGTGATGGAGTGTTTGGATGTGAGGCAGATATTACCCAGCTCTATTAAAGGCTCTTATCTCTGCTGGCACAACGTCACATGCTCCAAGGCATTGTAAACCATTCAAATGCATAGAAATGCATGAGGTAATTGCCATGTTCTGTAAGTCTTCAGACCACATAGGGTGCAGAGAGGCCAGAAACTTGCCCACAAAATGACTTGGTCGGTGTGCTCGCGAAAAAACTTTGCCATTGTCTTGCCCTCCGTCGCCGAACTGTGCTGTTGCTTCAGCAGCACAATAACCATTTTCTCCGTCGTGTCTCTGTTCTTTCACACCTTTCTTTCCACTCCTCTGTCCCTACATGCTTCCAGGCGCAGACCATGGGGATGATGACAGAGTATTACCACTATATCTTCACCACTCTGGTAATGTACCACGCTTGTTAATGCAAATAGAGTCTCGTTTGTTCTCATCTCCCCGCCGCTTCAGTTTTTGATGAATAGTGGCTAATTGCGAATGGGGTTTGGTTTCCAGTTCATTATATGAATGTTGTCTGACAAGATGGAAGCATAATGCGGTCGTCTGTGCGCAGCAGTAAACACTTGTCTTGATAGTAAAGTCGACCGAGGTGTTTGAGGCAGGAACATTTAAAGAAAAAAAGAAAAAAGAAAAAAAAGCTTGACATTCAAAATTAAATGCGACTTCAAAGTTTGAAGGAGACAAAGATGAGTCCTCTGTGAGCGTTTGTGGCATATTTAGTAAACTACGCCAACATATGAGAATACAAATAAATAATTGATAATAAGCAAAATATGATATTTCTCCCAAGTTAACAGAAAAAGATTTTAATACAAGGACTGAACAACAGTCAGGTAGATTTTAGATGGTTTGGTTACGACATTAGAAACTGAGGATATGTGAATCATATCAATATCATTCCAATATGTCATTTACATGATTGCATGCCAAACTGACAGTTGGAAACAAAACACATATACAGTAAAGTACACCACAGGAAGGCCAAATCTTATTAGGCATATTAGTTTCTACTTTGTAGTAAATTCTATCATCAGGTGTTTAACAGAAGACACAATCACCAAAGAAGTAGGAGCTTGTTATAGACAATTGCATCTTATATGAATAAATCTTAAGTGGATGTTTACTTTTTGTCCCATCGGCAGACGTCTTTCGCGTATTTCAAGTCAGCTTGCATTATTTTGCTGATAATAAATGCAGTAACTAAATGCAAAGTATCTCAGTGATGTGCTGCTTGTTAGGTGATTCTGCCTTGAGAATGTACTTTTTTTTGTGGAAACTAGACAAATACGCTTGGTAGGATTTCGGCTTTTTGCAGTGCATTCACTCATTTTACTCTCTTTTTTTTATTGCAATGATCTAAAGTAAAAAAGTTGGCCTTTTGAAAAATCTTGAAATAAAAGTAGGTGTGGCAGAGTGGGGAGTTTAATGACTATTATTTTTTTATTTTTTTTTGGGGGGCGGGGGTATGAGACAGATTTAGCGTTTCATTCCCATCTTAAGGATTTCATGTTCTCACTCTGAAAACAATAACCTCATCTGACTAACATGAGCAGACCCACCAGGGAGCTGTTGCAGCTCCTCGCTGACATGTGGGCTCTGCTAACAAACAGACTGAATGGAGATGAATACCAGCATGTTCTGTGCTGTTCCTTTCACTCTCTGTTACTGTCTCTGATTCTTGCCTCCCTTGTGCATACACACCCGCACACACACACACGCCCACACACCCCCCACCCACACACGCACACACACCCTTGTCTGTCTCTGTGGACTTGGCCAGTCTTTTGTGATAATGTGATATGACATCGAGGTCCGGGCGTGATGTGTGTCATCTTTCACGCTCAGAGGCGTAGCAAATGACATTGTTTTGCCATGTGTCCTTTTTTTCCTTTTTTTTTATTTGTCATATGTCTGTCGCTTTAATAGAGAAATCTAAGTATTTTTTTTAATATTTATATGGATATACAGTATATGTATTTCAAGATACCATTTTCCAAGAAAGTGGAACTTAAAAAATATAATTCAACACAGAATAAACTTTTTTTTGTACATGACTTTTCTGCAACAGCAGTATTTTTCACATGAAGGCAGACAATCTTTATGGACCCAGAGTGTGGCATTTATCTTCAGCTGTCATATTGATAGACACACCATTAATAAGATTACACCTGGCGGCTTGATTTGATCCAAAATGATGAATACTTGCATGGCAATACAATTTCCTCTCGATGGATTCCTCTGATGTCTGTGTTTTATCTTGCGAGGTGCGGGAAATGCTGACTTATTAGAGCGTGAAAAGGCAACAACACACAACGACTGGTATGGCGTAATAACTTCCATGTCGTTCAAATGAGTCTGTCAAAGCTCCCGACATGCCGCCCTACGTTTGCCGCCGATCCCATAACATCTCTGCATGCACTCAGAGATGTGCAAGCGTGCTCTTGGGGTAAGAACTATCATGTGCGATGCTGCTCTAGGCTTATATAGATATAGGTGTTTAAAAGCCAAAACCGCAAGACAAAGTGAACTTATAATTGGAACAAGTTGCTTTTCTGACATCCCAAAACGCTGGAACAGAAATGAAGATGTCACAAGAGATGAATTGTGTGTCTACAAAACAATTTCTGTCCCAGTTAGTTTGTATTCTTAGCTTCAAAGCCGGGACTTGTAACCTGATCTACTTTGCTGAGCATTTCTGAATGTCATATAGAGCAATAGTGATTCGCTTTGATCTCTCTGTTCATAACGGAGAGCACTGTACTTCTTTAGGAAGGTCGGAAAAAAAAAAAATTGAGAGAGCGAGGAAATGTTTCAGTGACTGGCGGCGGCCGTTTTTAGCAAGCATCTTACACGGTCTTGTTACCCCCGCACTAACCCCACAGGGTGCTAATGAAATATCTATGTTCATCCAAATGTCTTCTCCGCCCACCCCCCCCCCAAACCCCCGGCCCATTCCGACACGACATGTGTCAACATGTGACTTCACACTTCAGCTATAATGGCTGTCCCAGAAATTACAGTAGCTCAAGTTGAATTGCTTTTTGCTCAGAAGTTCCCAAGGGAATGCAAGTTATGAATAATTAATATGATGCAAAAGTATTTGTTTTCTTTTTTTTTTAGATTCCTCTCGCTCTATAGTTTTTTTTTTTCAAGCTACAGATCAAAAAATTAGAAAACTTCCTCCTAATTCTCCCAAATAAAAGATTTACACCTATAAAGATTTTTTTTTTCACTTTGACATGACTAAAATAAAAGCTAAATATATCAAAAGCGTGTTTAGGCGATGCAATTTCCATTTTGTTATTATGAAGCCGCACTAGCAATTTATCAAAAAAATCTAGGTGGATTTGCAAGCCGAAAGGCAAATCAGCCGTTTGTTACAGACGCTCAAATCTCCTGATTTGACATTGAAAACCACTGTGCTTCTCCTTCCTTTCACTGCCGTCTGATCTTAATATAGTTCCTTTTTAATCAGACGCCGCATCGTTTTCTTTTCATGTGAAGCGGAAGCATCCAGGATTAAAACACAGATGCTCAGCGCTTGCAGACTAAATGAGAATCTATCCTTCATTACTGGTGTCTCTCAAAAGGACCTGATGGCCATTGACTTGGAGCCGTATCGCTTCTGTGGCGTCAACATGACTGGCTTCCGCATCCTCAATGTGGATAATCCCCAGGTCGCATCCATTGTGGAGAAGTGGTCGATGGAAAGGCAGATACCGCCTAAACCTGACTCAGGCCTCCTGGAGGGCATCATGACGGTATGTTTTATTGCTTCTCTGCTGTTCCATTCAGAGTCCCACCTCCAAATGTCAATACGAAGTGACCACATCTCTTGTATTAATCTATCATGTCTCTTGCTCAAGGGGAGAAGTATCCCCTAAACCGGTTTGTCTTAACAATTATCAATATCATTCAATGAGGTTCTGGGTCATATAGTTAAGATATAAATGCTATATGAGGGTTTTTTTTTTTTCAGTGCTGAAGCGAAATGTTAAAATGGGAAGAAAAAAGAATAATATTTAACATCTGGCATTGTCAAATGATTTAAGATCATTTTAATCGCAGGCTGTTACTGCGATTAATCAGAATTAACCACGATTTAAAAAATACTGGTATTAACTTGCATTTGGGTGATAAAACAAACATATGCGTCGTGTTGGAATATCGAAATGCTTGACACACTGGTTAGAGGAGGCAGACTTTCTCTGGATTTATGAGAACATCTCAGCTCGGTTTGAACTCCAAACCAAACCGAGACGGTATGATCCACACAAGTGCGGTGGCCATTTGTCATCGATGGAGTGCGCTGTCATGGTTACTCACTGAGGTCCAGCTTTCTCCAGTAAGTGCGATCAATGTAGCTCGTGCCAGCCGCCTCGCTTTCATAGCCTTTCACACAATTCAGGGATTATTGTAATAACGGTTTCCCTGGAAGGTGGCCTGTTTGATGGGCGCCCGAGGAGATGTTGGATAATGAAGCACTGAAGTCCCTCTTCCTTAACTATGTTGACGGGCCTGCGGTCTGTGGACATCCATTTATAATGGCACAGCTTCGCTTCGCCATTGTTGCTTTGTTAACAGATTCCAGGCATTCTGCCCGTGTGCGATCACGGCATGACCCTTTCCAAGTTTAGCATCTTTGCTAAGATCAGCAGAAACAGGCCTTGGCAGAGGATGGCACTCCAAAACTTGACGTTCAACCGTGCTTGACGCGTTCAGGTACCCATCATGCCCGGATCGTTGGAGGAAGTTGGCAATTTTGGTCGCCCGATTAATTTGCTTTAAAAAAAAAAAAAATCGATTCTGGATTCTGGATTAACCGCCCGTGTTAACGTACTAGCACTGAAAGCCATAATTAGATTATTTTAAAAAAATCCAGCTCATTTGGCAGAAATGTTTTGTTGGTAACAGATGATGAAGGACAAAAAACCAGCCTGCACAGAGTGGTGTGCAAATAACAGATCGGGGAATTTAGGCGCAGAAAAGGAAACCTGTTAAATTAGTTGAACAGGCGAAACATGGAGCCGGATTATATGCCAGATCAGCACAAATTCATTGTCTCTTTTATGTTTTCATTATGAGAGCGATACCATGGCATGCAGGCGGATTATTCAGCTCTTTTGCACCAATTATTGTTGGAACTGCGGGATCTCAAAAGATTGTTTCTGACCAGGTGCATCCCATCATGGTCACTCTTAGTAAAACGGGTATCTTAAAATGAATAATTCATTATTTATAGTGCACTCGGGAAACCGTATCAGCTTATTTCAAAGGGTCACACAATCAAGTGAGAAAAAGCTATTTATAATGTGGCATCGTAAGATGTCCTGAGTCGGAATGGGCCACCAAACATCTGCCACCATAATTTGCAATTACTAAATTGCACCTAATCTTGGGTGGCTTTCCATCCACCTGCTTTGTACACGTTTTTCAGTTTGTGCATAAAAACCTGCTATTTATATAAATGCCTGAAATGG
The DNA here is from genome assembly GCA_901007715.1 of Dactylopterus volitans. Classification (NCBI taxonomy): domain Eukaryota; kingdom Metazoa; phylum Chordata; class Actinopteri; order Syngnathiformes; family Dactylopteridae; genus Dactylopterus; species Dactylopterus volitans. The sequence goes on from CAAKHG010051284.1 coordinate 58,522, forward strand.
CTAGAACACAGACACACCGAACGCTTTTGACATGAGCATATTCTTCGAAGCAAGTGAAGGAGTTTCAATCAAGGTGGCGTTTCAGGGAGCAAAGCGAAAGCCTGCCTCCTCCGCAGGGGTCTAATGGCGTCTGATGAGCCAACTCCGATTATACACACAGCAACAGTTGATGGGAAACGCATGAAGTTAAAAGTTTCAGTGAAAAAGTATCATAACTTTGGATGAAAAGTCGCTTACACTTGATGAGCTTGTATGCCTTTCAACTCTTCCGTAACACGACTGCTCCTGATGGTGCAGCCATTGCTCTCAATGCAGTGACTTTCAATAAAAGACTGATTACACTGGGGCGCAGTTTCTGATGATAAACAACACGTATGACATTGTTTGCATTTCTGTCAAACTGCCAGTTGTGCATGCCCAAAATTACTTTTATTTCCATGTCTATGTCCTTTTTTTTTTTTTGCATTGCAAGATGATTGTGCATTGAAATTTCACAGCTTTCATTGTTTCTTGCATCAGACCTTATAAAGGCAGAATCTGTTACCCAAATGCAGAAATAACCAGGGCGCTCAAAATTCAGCAACAAAAGCGCACTTTTACAGTTGCCTTGAAATGTTTCAGTACATTGACTCACAAAACGACGCGAGCAAATGAGTCCAAGCGAGGAGCATGGAAGATTTAAAGATTATTTTCGGTTTCACTTGCCGCGTTTTGATTAGATGGAGGATGACTCAACAGTTCATGTGGCTCCACGCGGGCATCAGCTGAAGTAATGTTCCCTTATTCCAGACAGATGCAGCTCTGACCTACGACGCCGTCCACATTGTATCCGTCTCCTACCAGCACGCGCCGCAGATGACTGTCAACTCGCTGCAGTGCCACCGCCACAAACCGTGGAGATTTGGAGGGCGCTTCATGAGCTTCATCAAGGAGGTGATGGGACACCTTTGGCCTGCTGCTATTTGTTTAAAGTGTTATTTATATTAGAGCATACTGATTGAGTGGCGAACATGACAACAGGAGTGGAGTGAGGAGAGTCATCCGGGACCTCGATATTTACCCAGCAAATCAATCATATCCACATACAAAGCAAACCGAGCCCTGATAGACACATCAAAGCGGCGTTGTTGGCGGCTTCATAAATGCCCCGTATTCATATTCCCTCTCTCCAGAAAACACGTCCTGTAACCTTTCCAAATCGTAACTTGTGTAGTCTGCCTCTACCTTATCTAACATGGGAGTCTTACGTGCTCATTGGAATACGGGAACGAGCCTGTGCAAAAATGGCCCGTTAAGGATGATCACAGATGTTACCGATTGTGTTCAAACAACACGATTTGCTATTGCTATTATTACAAAATTAAAGCATTAACTTCCACGTTCTATCTTACACAGGCATTACAGTCGAACTGGAACCATCAGTAATACACTTCCATGTCCCTAGGATGTGGTTTAATGGCAACAAAGGGGCTGTCCTCATCCACTCGCCGTATACATCCTTAAGAAGTTCTCGCTGTCCGTGGGTTGGATCACACTGGCAGTGCCGCATGAAACTCACTGCTGGGCATGTGTTGCTTCGCGCAGCCAGTTTACAAGCATAGTTGTCCTTTCCGCAGGTTTGCGGTGGCGGCCATAGATCTCTTTACGTAACAGTTAGTCAGAGTAAGCCATCATTGTAGCTGAGCTGTCCACCTCCAAATGTCACCGAAAAAACAACAACAACATAATGCCTTTGTTATAACATGCCGCTGCCTTCCCTGCACTTTACTCGCAACGGGAGAGGCGAGGGAGCAGCGGTGTATGTGCAGTGACCTGTACTTTCAAATCAGGTGTGCAGAGAGTGAGGAGCGGGCCATCGTGTGTGACTCTTAATGCGGTCCATGCCCATGATTGAGGAGAAACGCAGGGTGACCCGAGGCCCGCGGTGTGATAGCGCCACCCACTCTCCCTCGGGCCTTTGTGTACAAGGATATAAAGAGCTGAGTTTGAAGTCACTCGTCGGGGGCAAGCAGGGGCAGAATCAAGGCCCAGACTTTGGTGTTGGGCTCCTGGCCCACCGGTATTTGTTGAGAAAGGATGACATGCACTCAGGACTATCTACAGGGCTGTGCTTTGCACTAAAAAAAAAAAAATGAATGAATAAAAAATGACCTGTTAGGATAAAACACTGGTGCTTGAGTTTACATGCTTGTCCTATATGGTGTCACCCAGCCGCTAATTCCATCGGGTTCTCTCCTCTCACCTTCAGCTCAAAACGCCTCACTTGGTCAGTCTGGCTGGAGAGGCTGCATGCTGTCACTTGCTTTTTAGGGTCATCGCAGGAGGGGATACAGTTGTTGTGTCTTGATCCTTGGGTTTATAGAGCTTGCTAGATTAAAAAAAAAAAAAAAAGCCTAGGTTTATTGGGCCTCTCAAACAAACTGTCTCTGTAGAATTTCTGCTTTTGGTCAAGCTGATTGGCCTGTTCAAGTATTCTGATTATATAAGTTGTTCTTTCTGTCCCCACACATGGCCCCCACTTTTGCCCTGAATTTCATGCTGGCCTTGGGCAGCCCAGTGGGGGCCACATGGGGCCGACACTGGATTATTGTGACTTTGCCCTGCCCACACTGCCCCAAAGTAAACCCACACCTTCCCACAGTTGGCCCAGATGGGCATGTTTGCTGGCTCACCCATTTTTGTGACTGGCATATGAATAGCTGTTATTCGATGTCAGCAAAAATTTTCCAACATGCCAGAGGAACGAAAAGAAGAATGGTTCTTCTTCTTCAAGCATTCATACATTTCTACATCTGCCTTAGATGTGCATTTACAACGCCACGTGTTAAGGACTTGATCATGACAAAAGCCAATAAAATATTATGGCATTGTTGTCCTTGTACAAACAAAGTGCAGCATGTGTGTGTGTGTGTGTGTGTGCTGTAAAGACACTTACCCAGGTCTGATTTATGCTTGCTTCAAGACAGGCCTCTGACATGTTCTGAAGGTCGAATTGGCCCTTCGGGTGTGAGGCGGCTGAGGCACTTATGTCACTGTCTGAATCAGAGCTGTGTGAACATGCCACCCACCTCGGTGGCAATAGGCCAGATGGAATGAAGTATGAGGGGGTCTGGAAAAGCAGAATACCACAAATTTCTCCTTGAAGCTTCGATCTTCTCCCGACTCCTGGCAGGCAATGGGGAAGACAGTGGAGAGCTATAGCCTGTCAGATTGACACAGGTTGGATTTTAAACATCAGAAAAGTGCTGCCGCTTGACAGAGTGATGGATTACTGTATTGTAGCAGGACCGATCGTAGATCTCTGCCTGCATGAAAGAGACACAGAAATTTCAATTTTTCCGTGTAAATACATCGCAGCAGACAAAACAAGTAGACAGATAAAGTTGGCGGGGAGCAGGTACGTAGAAGCAACTGGTAATGTGTTTGCGCATGTCTTTCCAGGTTATCAGGGGGAGCGTAATGGGGGCAGTTATGTGTTTTTTTTTCCTCCTCATGGGGGATCAAACAAAAGGAGATGGTTGTTAATTAACTCTGTTGTCTGGGGGGTGGGTGGGGGTGGGTGGGGTGTTGGAGGCGTTGAGATGTAAAATGTAATTAAAAAAAGGAAATGCGGTCTGTACGGTTTGTGTCGCTCTGGTGTGTGTGTGTGTGTGTGTGTGTGTGTGTGCGTGCGTGTGTGTGTGTGTGTTAGTGTG
>CAAKHG010051284.1:83739-94452 GCA_901007715.1 Dactylopterus volitans
GGGGGGAGGGGGGGGGGGGGGGGGGGGGGGGGGGGGGGGGGGGGGGGGACTAGCAGCTTGTCTGTGGGAGTGAGGTGTCATACACAACACAAAGAGCGCAAAATATGAAGAGGTGCAAAAGCAAACACTTTGTGCACTTCAAATGCCATCCTGGGGGTCTCAGCGGGCTTTTGCTCGCAGCAAACATACGTCTGATCACTTCCTGCAAATTGGCTGCCCCGTTTGAAATCATTTCTGAAACCGTCTTGATGAATTTTCTCATCACCCGCTCTTTCATTCCCTCACACTTTCATTCGCCTCTTCTCTGAATGTCATCAGTGTCCATTTTTAAGTGCTCCTAATTTGGTACTGTGGTGCAATGGAGTAATACTTGGCGGCATTTGTTTTGTCATTTTTTTTTGAAAACAGAGCCTGTGACTTGCTGTGGCCTCCCTATTTAGGTTCGCAGTAAAACATTACCTGCAATGGGATTAGCCTGTAATTAACAAAAGTCGTTAAACGTGGTGTTTGTAACTTTGAAAGCTAATACTCCATACTCCTATCCTGTAGAGCGCAGCATATTATGGGAGAGTGACAATCACATCGTTGCAGTCACATTAAAACTGTCGATAACTTTAGGAAATTCGCTTCATTTATGAGCTATGGAGTGAAGGAGTTCAAGTTTCTTGAGGTGTTATTCATGAGTTCATGAGTAAGGATAACTCACTAACTTTTAAAGAGGGCACTACTATAGCGCTACTGCTCTCTTTGCCGCAGTGACTTACTATAACCTCTGGGGGCACAAATCATGCCAGCTTGTTCCAATGTCGCAAACACCTCCTCCTCGGCGAGTCTGTGGAACTGGGGTTTATCCAGTGTTCCCATGCTAAGGCAAGACATTGATAATTAGTAATGTTGAGCAAAGTGCATCACTGAATCGACAGAGGATATCAGCTCTGACAAAAAGAAATCTCTCATTTAGTCAAAGGAGAATAGAGGCAACAGATTGACTTATTCATGATGTCCCTGTATAATGTAGGCTACCGCATGTATGCTGCAATGCTAAGCTAAAAACATACACACATTCATATTTCGTAACACGCTAAATAAATGAAGCCTAAAACGCTGACACATTGCACTGGTGCGGATAAAAATATGTGTGCATTACAGAGAAACTCTTGAAGGGAGCGTGAAGGAGCTCGAAACTTGTTCACCGCGTTACATTAATCATAAGACTGCATGGGGAAATAAAGCTAACACAAGTTAAAAATGCAACTGCAGTTTTCTTGCGCGCTGAAGGAATCCTGCGAGTTCAAGGTGAAGTTTAAATATGAAGTGATGAGCTCTCTGGAGCTACTTTTGAGACTCGTAAGGAAACCTATTAGCGTAGGAGTCTTTCTAAAAGCACTTATGAGCCAACAAGTGTGGTTCTCTATGCCATCAGGAAAAAGAAAAAAAAATATCTTACTGGAATATATCAATGCAGCCTGACAAAATTTCTTTCGCTGAGTACAAACAGATGTTTTCTGATATTGCTCCTGCAAAGTGAAAGCTTCGGTTTGCCTGTCAGGTATTCTTCATTGTTAAGTTTGCTCCTTTTACAGTGACAACTGAATGAAACAAGGAATGACTGCTGCATGTTTATAATTGGCGGTGAACATGATAATGTGGTGACCTGATATTCGTTGTACATTATTTTAGCCACACAGCTTTTTTCCTCATCCAACAGGCACAATCCAGCATGACAGACTTCTGTAAAATTCTTTTCTTTCCAAGGGTCTGATGAAAATATCAACCATTCTCATATCTGTCAATGAACATTAAGTGCGGAGCTGCAGTCAGACATTTAATCTATTCTAGCGTAAAGATTGGATTTCGGAATATAAGATATTATTGATAACCCCTTCTAATCTTGCTCTTTTGGTCATCTTCGGCTTTCCCTCATGCATTTCCTGCTGTAGCCTCCTTGAGAACCACTCTAATTATATCCCATGTTAAGGCCCGTCATATCCGAATGCGAGTGAATTCCTGCGTAGCCTTCGATTGCTATTTATAGTGCGCCTGAATCAGCAGCCACCGAGATACATGCGATGTTTTGTTTGTTCATCCTTGAGCTGAGAAGACGCCAGTCCTCCTTCAAAGAATCATATAGCGTATTGACACTGTTTTATTTTCTTGGCACCACATGACTGAGCCACTTTTTAAGTTTATTAGAGTGTTCTAATGCAGCGCCATATGCTGCTCCCTGCTGACAACAGCACTTTATCGTGAAGAATTCAATTCAGCCTCCCGTTGCTTTAAGTCCTTGTTCGTGGAGCCGGAGAATGGATCTGGATCATCCCTCTGCGAAGTCCTAGTGAATTAAGGGATGGTCCCTGTCTTCCCGCGTTTGTAACCGCGTAGAGTGTCAAACCGCAAAGGACACATGCAATCAAATTTGGTAGAAGAGGTTAAAGAGCTGACCACTCTGCCCTCCGTCTGTGGGCTTGTTACTCTTCAGAATTGCCCTCATAAATCTTTTCAGCAAAGTAACACAGTGCGCAAAGCACAAGGGTATTTTAAAGGTTGTCAGAGATGAGATATAAAGTAACTTCAAGACTAGTCAGTGAGCCATTGTAAACATGGTATTGCAGAGGGCCACTCAAGGCAAGGCGGAAGCTGAGGCGCATTCGCTCGGTCTGGCAGGGCTCGTTTTTCATTCTACATTTGAAAACGGTGCGATCAGATCTCTGTGGAATATGTTCATTTGCACATCCGGTAAAGCTGATCAGCTCTGCAACTACATGATTGGAACATGGCTGAGAGTTGTGTTGATTTTAGACCCGTCTTTGCATGTTTCTTGTGAAAAAAAAACAACAACAACAAAAAAAAAAAAACTGACACGGGCTGTCTTAGAATGACTTGTGGTCTGAGCATCTCAAACATAATGATTTAATGTGATTTGACATCTCATATCCAACACAGATGATGTTTTTACAGCTTAACCTGTTTGTCAAATGGTTTAACAAACTTCAGACAATGATCCTGGATCATTGTACCCAGAGTCGAAAAATCTAAATCCCACAGTGCTGTGGCGGCGGAAAGCTGTTAAATGTGATTAGTCCTCTGCAGTTAATTAATTGATGAATGTGAATAAGGCTATTCGAGAGAATATTTGACTTTCACAGCACAGCTGTCTTCCATATGACAAAAATAGACAACATAGGGTATAGTCTCTATAATATAGAGTCCCTGGTTATTTCGTAACTAAAAAAAATAAATTGCCTCCATTGGTGACATGAATGATGCGGCACAAAGACTTACATGAGCTGAGCAAAGCTTTTAACTCTACATGAAAATGTATAAGTCAAATCGATATACAGTTCCAGCAGCCTGGCATGTCTGTCTCGTGAATTTTTAGCTCGAGTGGCGAGCTGCTGAACCGGCCTCATTTTCTGTTTCCTCATCGACTTTGTACTTTGATCATCGGCGGCGGCGTTGCCAGCTAATTAACAAACATGGAAGCGATTGTCATGTCTCTGCATTGGTTGAGTTCAGTTTTGGCAGGTGCCGGGTTTAGATAATGGATGCCTCAACAGTGTCTCGCTTTTTCGCAGGCTCAGAGCTGATGCCCAAAGCCCTGTCAACCAGGATCATTGGCGGGATCTGGTGGTTCTTCACGCTCATCATCATATCGTCCTACACAGCTAATTTAGCCGCTTTTCTGACCGTGGAGAGGATGGACTCGCCTGTGGACTCGGCCGATGACATCGCCAAGCAGACCAAGATCGAGTACGGCGTGGTTAAAGATGGCGCGACCATGACTTTCTTCAAGGTATAGTATGGCAGTGGTTGAGTCAGGCCATACTTGGAAGGCATAGGTACATTCAGAAAGTACAAGTTTTATCAATTGCTGAAGGAATTGTGCAGATAAGTTACATGCATATATATATTCCTACAGGAAAGGCAAAAGCTTCTCTTCTCCACACTGTTTGATGTGTTCCCCCATAATGATTTTTTTATTCCGAAGTTTCGGTGTTTGCCTACGGGGTCTTTGACTTTATTTTATTATTCTGAGCTTAGCTTTAGATGCTGCTGCTGCTGCTGCTGCTGCTGTGGCGCTGAATAACACATGTAACAGAGATACAGTTTCTCGGAGAGAAAAGAAATGAAAACATTGCATATTTCTACTCAAGGCAGCCTATAATTTTATGATATTTAATTGTGAGAAAGGGGGGGAAAGGACTCTTCCACTGCATCTGTTCGTCCTAGTTTTTTTTTATGCTCCTGAAATTTTATAGATGAGGAGCTCATAAACATGGGATGATTCACTGTTGAGTTTGCGGAGTGGTGTGTGTGTATATTGGATCCCCCAGCTTTGATTATGTAGTTTGGCTCAGAGTTTAAACTGAAACCATGCATGTTTTAAACTGAAGTGGTTTGTTTATTCAAAAAAGAAAAAAAAAAAGAAAAGAAAATAAGCATTTCCACCCCATGAATATGAAATGTCTGGTAATGAATCATTTTATGCCCAAATCCAGCTCAGTTTATTAATCATTTGAGAGAAATCAACCTTCAGTTCCTCTGAGTAGAAATGAAGTTAACTTTATGCACTTTGATGAATCACGGTTTTTGATTGTAGCACCGTAAATAGAGGGAGACATATTACCTCATCAGAGTTGTAAAGGCCCGTTGATGTTGACTCAAAAAGGCAGAGAGACCTTATAAATACCGAGCAGGTAAAGATCTGGGTAAAGATCAAGGCTCTGCACATGTACATGCAGTGTAACCGGCTGGATGTGTACTGCACTTATGTCAGGGTGAAATACCGGCTGTCAGGGTTTTTTTTTTTTTTTTTTTGCTTTTGAATTGACTCAAATGTGATTTGACTCGGAGCTTAAGAGGAGCCCACTTTAATGACTAGTCAGCAGAGAGCAATTAATATTAATGTTGAACCATAAGCCAAACACGAGGCCAGACGTGATTCTGTAACAGTTCAGCGAGGGTACATGTCAGGAGATAATTAGACGGTATTGTAGTTGTGGACTGGCGCAATCCATTGTCCGTTACTATTAAACAGCAGGACTCGGAAAGTCTGGATTTGCAATCCCCTATCGTTTAAGCTGAAATCCAGCATGGGGAGCTCTGAATTCACTAATTCTGTATCATGTTGATTTATTCCACCAGCAAGCAAACATTTTCGTGATGACTGGCCAGGCACACAGATAGCCAGCATGCACACATTATCTAAATACAAGTTGATCTGACGCGCCGGTGGCATAATGATGCGTTGCATAATCAGAGGTTTTGCAGCCACCGCTGGCCAGAAGCTGCTTCAGAGGTCACCCGAGAGCCGTCTTGTAAGGAGATGTTTTGTGGGACTGCACATAATTTCCAGAGCATTGAGGGGCGTGCGTACAGGGAAGCTGCTGCAGATAACGAAAGTGGCTCTCACCTGTCGCCGGCAGAAATTGCTGGGGGCGGTTATAGCAAAGAGTCCTGCCAGGGAGAGGGACATTTATTTGGAGGTTGTCCTTTATCATTACATGCCTTTTGAATTACACTCTTGCTGTGAAGTTTCCATAATACCGGGCTATAATACAGTCTAAGCAAGCAGGAGTATGCTCCTGTTGGAGTTGCACATAATGGAGGGCTTCTTGTGATAGCATCTTTCACAATTCGAAATGGCTTATAGTCTTTAGACAGTAATTATCTAGGATTAGACATGGTGAAATGTGACCTCATATGAAACTGCATGAAATACCACACAGCCTGATGCAAGACTAATGGAGAGGCTGCTTGCTGCTGCTTCACTAGCACTTGTGAGAATAAATGAGTGCGAGGGTTCAATTTGGTGTCCTTTTAAAACTGTGACAGCGTTAGATGTAATCATGTAAATCTATTTGGCCGCCGAGTGACGGATCTTTTTTTTTTTCTAAATGTTTCACTATGTAGAAATGTATCGTCTTGGGACCTTTCCCGATCAGATATTCAAACAAATCCCTTATAGGTGCGAAGCTGCCAGTCAGCTCAAACACCTTGGGCTATAACGTTTCAAAGTGGGGTTTGGAGTTTTGTTTTTTTTGTTTTTTTTCCCAAGCTAAAACCTTTTTTAGTGCTAGAAGGACTGTATATATTCCAACTACTTTTTTTTTCCTCACCTGGAGCAAGAGACTGTTCAAATGGGGTTCAAAGGATCTTTCTCTTTTTTTTTTCTTCCCTTTTTTTTATTCCACCGCTCACAGAAATCTAAGGTTTCTACTTTTGAGAAGATGTGGGCCTTTATGAGCAGCAAGCCAAGCACATCGCTGGTGAAGTCTATTGAGGACGGGATTCAGAGGGTGCTGAAGTCAGACTATGCCCTCATTATGGAGTCAACCACTATTGATTACATTACCAGGCGGAACTGTAACCTGACACAGGTGGGAGGGATCATCGACAGCAAAGGCTACGGAATTGGCACTCCCCTCGGTAAGCCTTGCAAATGACCACACAATATGTCATGATATACACCGAAACCCATTTTATATGTCTCCTTTTGAAGGATCAGGGTTAAGGATTTCTTTTCAGACAATGCGGCAGCCACAAGACCCCTTTTCTCATCCGCCATTCAGCCCGTGTGCCGCACCGCGTGTCTCGAACCTTATTATCACACAATCCAGCTGGCGTTTCTTCCAAAGTAAAAGAGACCTTATGCTGCTTCCAGGCTCCCCATACAGGGACAAAATCACCATAGCGATCCTGAGCATCTTGGAGGATGGGCGCCTACACATGCTGAAGGAGAAGTGGTGGAGTGGGAGCAGCTGCTTGGATGAGGAGCGTCGTGAGACAGGCCCCATGGGTATCCAAAACCTGGGTGGGATATTCATTGTGCTGGCATCTGGCCTGGTGCTGTCTGTTTTTGTGGCGATTGCTGAATTCATCTACAAATTAAGGAAGACTGCGGAACGTGAGCAGGTATATGTCCTCATAAATCACATGCATGTTTGTTTGTTTGGTTTTTTTTTTACCTTCTCTGATCTGTGATTTGCCTGGATGAAGAATTAACATTAATGCAATTACACTCCACCGGGATTTTCGCTCTCGTTTTCATCCCGACTTCAGCGAAGAAGTTGCTCACCGTTTTGCAGGGATACTTATGCTTCCACATAGCCTCCGAACCAAAGCTGTGCTCTATTCATGGCTTTTAGTTCAAACATGTTATAAAAGGATTTGCATGCCTAATCCCCACGAGTACTTGGCCATAACACCACAACATTTACTTATTTTAACAGCCGTAATTGCAAATTGGAGCAAAGAGAATTAATCCATTTATTAGACGCCGCAAATGGCAGAATAGCATGAACCCTTTACTGTTGTTAATCACTAATTTGAGTCATGCTAAGTGAATATTTGCTCGCGTGCTCTTGCACAGTGCTCGCGCTCCGTTTCTGACGCTGGAGCGGTAATGAGTCTTGTGCAGGGCTGCGTGTGCTGGTGATACGATTTGACATCGCTGACAGCCACAGATGCGCGCGCGCGCACGCACACACACACACACACACACTGTACACAAATCAGCGTTAACGCAACACAAATGCTATGTTCTAATGCATTCTGTGCTCTTAACACTGTCGACACTCTCTGTTGTCAGAACAATTTAAAGCTAAGGCATTTACCCCCCCGCCCCTTCCCTTTCCCCTATTCTCCATCTTCCTCTCCTCCCCGCATCCTCCCTTTTTGCCCAGAGGTCTTTGTGCAGTGCCATGGTGGACGAGATCAGACTGTCGTTCACCTGCGAGAGGCGGGTGAAACACAAGCCTCAGCCTCCAGTCATGGTGAAGACGGATGCAGTGATCAACATGCATGCCTACAACGACCGACGACTCCCAGGAAAGGACAACTTGAGCTGCAGCACTGGGATGACGCCCGTGTTCCCGTGACGATGTGTTCGCCTCAGGGCAAGAACCTCCTGAGCAACATGCCGGGGGCCTTGCCAGACACGAGAGACAACGGCATAGACGGGATCATCAGATTCAATATTAACCACAGCGAAATGGGAACACTAACAAAACACGGGCAACTGAAAATGGCAGCCTCGGCCACGCAGGTATGACAACATCCACCACCGTATTCCAAAACGCGAGAGGTAAAAGAAGTGTTCGGGGGAGGTTCTGGGATCATTTTTTTTTTTCTCCATCCCTGAGAAGGGAAACAATACACCCAAATAAGCAGTTTCGAGTCTGATGTTTACGTGTGCAACGCAGAAACATGAGACAAATCGTACAGTAAAAGAATCCTCGATTAAGACGGCGAAATTATCGGAAGATACAGCCGGAAGGGAGAAGAAAGGCTCGTTGACCATGGTAATAAATGAGAGGTGCACTGTCATTTGCTGTCATTTAGACCATTCAGCTGTTATGGTCTTTGAAGTCATGTTACCTCAAACATGCTACGGAGGCTTGAACTGTTATCTTAGAGTCACTTACAGCAGAACATGAGCCAGGATCTCTCACATGGACGCACTGAGGAGGACTGATTCACTATCTGCAGTATTGTCATTGGTGGGAAACCGTCGAAGGTTACAACAGTAAATATGCTTTTTTTTTTTCTTCTTTTTTTTTTTTTTTTTTGAAGTTGGGATGTGTAAATTTACTATACCGTCACACACAAGCAATTAATCATCGATTCCAAGTGAAGTTGTGACGGGGAAAACGTCCATGTTGAAAACAGTAGATTCCACCCTCGGCCGTTTGTGTATGTGTCGTCACGGATTCCGATTTTGAGCGGAGGTGCATTTTATGTCAAGCTGGTTTTGTACATTGATTGAATTTTAATCAGTTCAAATGTTTATTGCCAAAGATGTGACCATTCTGCAGAACTATTAAAAAAAAAAACTAAAAAAAAAAAAAGAAGAAGAAGGCCAGGACTGCTCACCGAGCTTTTTAGAGAGCACTCATCTTGTGTTCAACGAAAAGTTAATTAGAGAGGTCCAAATGGGACTATGACGGGATCTTGCTGTAACTGTTTGTTTGTTTGTTTGTTTGTTTGTTTGTTTGTTTGTTTGTTTTTTCCCCCCAACCATGCAGACTAGTATGTATCCAAAGTCAACTGTATTTGGCCCATTTTTGCGAACCGCCTCTCCTCAAAGCAATTGTTAACACTATAATGTAAAACAATCACTGCTAAAAACAACAACAGCAACGACAACAACAAAAAAGACGATCCTTAAAACATATCATTGGTGCTGTGCAGTTTCCGTAAAAAAAAAAAAAAAAAAAAAGGGGGAAATCACAGAAACACTGAGCAGCCACGAGAGCTGATTCTAAAATGTCCGGGCTCACTTTTGAAATTCGGGCTGATGAAACAGTAGCATGTGTTTCAACCTGTGCGTGCAAAAAAAGAAGGAAAAAGAAAAAAAAAAAAAAAAAAAAGATGTAAGGTGTCACATCAGGCATTTGTTTGTGTTTTACTTCCATGAGTCACGCAGGCAAAACGTAATCGACCGTGAGCTTAAAATGACAGCGCATTTTTGAGGTGCATTTAACTGCAACATATCTGTGAACTCACACACCGGTACTTTGGACCACTGAATGTCCCATCTGTACATTTTTCAACAGTAACTTTATTTTTTTTTTTTCAGCGTCATATAGAAGGATTTTTTTTTCTTTTTTCTTTTTTTGGCAGCCAGCTGATTGTTTTACATTATGCACATTACAGAGACTGGGCAAGGACCGGGTTTTTGGAAAAGGCCGATCGTCGCAGACTCCAAAGTAACAAGCGCTTTCCATTTAATTACCTGACGCTGACAGTAAGTCCATACTTGTAGTGAGAACATGCTGATAGATAATGTGGTTGAATAGACCAGACAGATGATGATCTTCGTGTGCTGGTGCCTCCTGAGCAAGTGTATATTTTCAACAAGTGTCATGCCGCAGGAAGATTCGAGGAGTCTGTAAGCTGCTGCAAAGTGGGACCTGAACCAAAACCTCTGTGAGGTTTTGCGTTGCCGATACATTAAGACAAAAGAAGAAGAAGAAGAAAAAAAAAAAAAAAAATCGCGAGATTCAAGAAAACTCCAGTCTGTAAAACTTAGCATCAGTTCGGTAGATATTCATTGTATAATTGTTTATTGATTCCCCTTCTGGAAAGTAGAGTATGTAGATAGGATCAGCAGGAGAAAATGTATTTTGCTAAATTTATACTGTTATAAATGAATTCAGTTCACAGTCAGATGTTAGAGATGCTATTTATTTCATTAGAGACGTCACTTTAACCCGACTTGCTCACTTTATCCCGGATCCACAGCCCCTCCCTCCCCCGCCCCCAACACCTTGTTTATTTATTTAAATGGAAGTACATTATATTATGGTATATCGGATTACTATCATCCAGATGGGTTAATGTATGTAAATCTTCTTTTCTGATGGCTAGTATATTTCTACAAGGTGAACACAAAATGGCAACATTGAGCCTCCCCAAGGAATTCGGGGACGCTCCCTTAGAGTAGGCTTTATCTTATGTAACTGGTTCTTTACTCCCTTTGAAGACCCCAATCAGGCCCGGGTGTAAAGTATGGCTGCGGCTGAAACGTGGTTATACTGTATTACTGTTCACTTCCATGTGTGCTGTAGCTTTTCATGCAGGTGATTTTGAAGACACACATTTGCTTGTATTTCACTTCTGTAACACGTGAAAAATAATTGAACGTTTCATCATAATCAGAATTAGTTAGAACTGCCACAGGCTTTCTGATTTGGTTACTAAATATATACG
>CAAKHG010051325.1:6986-20152 GCA_901007715.1 Dactylopterus volitans
GAAGTGTGTGTGTGTGTGTGTGTGTGTGTGTGTGTGTGTGTGTGTGTGTGTGTGTGTGTGTGTGTGTGTGTGTGTGTGTGTGTGTGTGTTTGCAGGGGTGGGGGTGGGTTATTGCAAGAGCTTGACAATATAAAACCTTTATAACACATTTGTTGCGTCTCTTTTTTTCCGTGCAGAATGGGTCACACTCCCTACAGAGACAGAGTCTGCGGCGCACTACGCGCGACTGCGCTCTTTCAAACAAAATGGCCATCGCGGCGGCGCGGTGCTACTGTGTGTATCTGAGTTTGTAAGCCAGCTGAATGGGTTTTTTAATCTCTGTCAGGAGTGGGTGTCAGCCCGCCTCGAGCTACACAAAACACCACAGCAACAATTCCATTATCCACACCCAGACCTCCACGACGCGCGCGCGTGCGTGTGTGTGTGTGTGTGTGTGTGTGTGTGTGTGTGTGTCTGTGTGCCTGCACACAGACACACACACATATCAGTATTTGTTTATTTTTTGTTTTCTGTAACTAACAGTGCAGAGAAGGGTTCAATTCTTTTCTCAATTTTTTTAAGAGATCCAAATTACAAATAATTACTCCCTGGGATTGCTGAATCCACCTGAATATAGTTACACTGAGTAGAGACCTAAATAAAAATACACTCAAAATTCCAATAAAAAAAAAAAAAAGAAGTGAGGTCCCTGAAGTTACAGAGTTGTTGCTGTTGAGTTGTTCGAAATGAGAATTTGGCTCAGCTGCATTGTACTGGGGTGGCTGCAGACATCAAAAAAACTAACAAACAAAAAAGAAAAACAAACAAACAAACAAACAGGTGGATACCCAGAAACCCTGGCAAACAACCCCAAAACTGCGACCATGGCAAGATACCAAACAACCTCTTGTCGTATCTGGTCTTCACTGATAACTGTTGATAAACTAACCAAAACAAAACAAGACAAAACAAAAAACAGTCACGCCAAATCTTATCAAACATGGTGGAGGGACGCAGCGTGGGCCAAGGACAAGATCATATTAAAAACTGCTTTTCTTTTTTTCTTTATTTTTGCATTGGCTCGAGAGAAGATTGCTGCTCTCAAGAATTCCTGTCTATTTTTTCCTTTTTTTTTGTGGTAATTTGGGTACAGAGGATAGGTAGGAGGCGCGAGCTTTCCATCCCGGTCCCCCAGCTGTGGCTGCTCCACGTCGAGAGCAGGTATTCCTCAGGTTTAATTCCGCCTGTGGGGGAGTTAAGACTGATCTGGGTGGGCTTTACAGTCAATGTGTGCCCATGTGGAGAGGCAAGAGAGGGAAGACAGGTCTGTGGATGTGACACTGGGGTATGATTTGAATACCTGCCTGCTCCAGCTGAGCAGTGATCAATCATCTCCCCGCCAGCCGCCACTCCCCGCCGGCAACTTCTCCATGCATGTAACCCCATCACTCTTTCCCCTCAGCCTCTATCTCTTTCCTGTTTTTCTTTTTTTTTTTTTTTTGTGATATATATATATATTTATTTCCTCTCTCTCCCCCCACGTTTCAATCTGCTTCTAAGCTCCTGCGCCGCGTTTTATTCATTCACTCCGCTTCGCCATGCTTCCCTCTCTTTACCTTCCCTCAGTGCTTTCACTCACATTATCTCACCGGGTCCTCCTGTTCTTCCTATCGCCCTCGCTGTCGCCTTCCCTGAGGATATCGCGGAGAGAAATAGGGGGCGAGGAGTGAGGGACAGATGGAAACAAAGGAGAGACACCTGGTCCAAGTCTGCAGGCGCGTTAGGAAAAAAAAACAAAAAAAACAAAACCCCGCTGTGATTTACACAAGCGTCATACGTGCTGTTTAGATGCCGCTCCTTTCTATCACTTCCTTTTCTTGATTGCAATTTGGAGATTTAACTCGCCGCACACACGTGTGGATTGTGACCTTGGAGAGGGCGATGGGAGGAAGGGACGGGAAGAGGGGTTTAACATGTTGATTGATAGCGCCTTCCACCGGGTGATGATCAGCTCATGGCACACCATGGCGCACGCACGCACGCACGCACGCACGCACGCACGCCCACACACACATCCATCCCTCCACCAAGTTGGCAAAATCAGACCCAGGAACAGCACCGCTGCCACTCAGCTCTTGAAATATGAATGGTTTTAATTAAACAAACTCGTTTTGCCATCTGGCCCTACAATTGCGCCTGCCTAATGAACAGAGGTACACACAAACACACATTATTAACCGGGCTAAGCAGCATTCCAAACGGCTTTGGAGATGGAGAGAAACACCAACAGTGATGCGATGTTGCGAGATGATCCACGGAGCCGGGAAATGATGCTGGATGAGGACTCTGGCTTATCCGGTCTCGCCGAGCAGGCCAACATGTGCAGGCCTCCGCGTGCGTCGTTTCAATCTGTCATTCCAGCATGTGTGTATGTTAGCGGACAACCTGACGGATAACCGCTGTGATGTGCCACTTGACAGTCCACCCTCTCTCGGGCCGTCTAGCCAGCGCTAAATGATGATGTTTGTAATCCAACAGTGGTACCCCCAGATTTCTCAGCAGGAGAGACAGGAGAAAGATAGAGTCTGGTGTGTGTTTGTTGTTGTTGGGGGGTGGTTAGTTGTCTGGCAGCCAAAGCACAGAAACGTGGGAGGCATGCTAACGCTAACAGCCAGCAGGACGTGCTATTACTCTCTTAGACAATAAATTCACACCACTCATCTTGGAATGCACTCAGTGATGTACAGTTAAATGTAAATATATATATGTTAATCACCCGCGCAATAAGGAAATTAAGGTTATGACAGTTTACCAAACGTTGGCAGCAGAACACACACCATCCACTTCATTAAGTACATCTGTTCGACTGTTCGTTAATGCAAATACCAAACCGCATGGCAGCAGCTCAATGCGTCTGAGCATGTGGACATGCTCAGGATGATCTGCTGATGTTCAAGCCGAGCACCAGACCGGGGAAGAAAGGTGATTCGAGTGACCCCGAAGGTGGCATGGTTGTTGGCGCCAGGACTTCATCCACTGATCTACTGGGGTTTTCACACGCAACCATCTCTAGGGTTTACAGAGGATGGTCCCAAAAACAGGAAGATATCCAGTGAGCAGCAGTTCTCTGGGAGAAAATGCCTCGCTGGTGTCAGAGGTCAGAGGAGAATGACCAGACCGGTTCCAGCTGATAGAGGGCCAGCAGTTACATTCAAGGTACACAGAAGAGCATCTCTGAACACACAACAGGTTCAACCTTGAAGCAGATGGGCTAATAAAGTTGCCGGTGAGAATATATTTCTCTTCTGATTGAATAAAAGCAGATGAAGTAATTGATAAACCTCCATAAATAACATACTATATAGTGATTCATGCTACGGATCAAATAAGTGAAATCCATGGCTACGAGACCGACAGCAGAGCTGAACCATGATATTACATCCTCGGTGCCACATGAAAACCTTTTGTACACCTCACTCGTGATGAAAGGGCAACGTGGAAGCGTGTTATTTCGAGATGTGCTTGAACTAACTCTGTAAAAAAAATAAAATAAAAAAAATTCACGGCCCCCCTGGCGATGTGGAGATCAATATTCGAGCACAAGTCTTTGACCCACTGGTACCTCCGTACATCTGGAACAGCTCTTTGACATCCATAATGGTCTAATCGGGTGTTTGATTCCAAACACTCAGCGTTTATGAATATCTGATGAGCGGGGGGGGTCGGAGGGGGGCCGCTTATGAATAAGTGAGGGACACAGCTGTGCATCTGAAAGATCAAGACTCCAGGATGCGTTCCAGATGCAGCGTGATGGAGCAGTGTGTGGGGATCGGCTTGCTTCAAGAGTTCAATGCATTTTCTTTTTTTTTTTTTTTTGTTCTGGATTTATTTGCAGAGCGCACGAGGAAACATCTGCAACTTTAGGCTGTCTTTAACTCTAAGCGGGTCAAGATTGTGTTGATGCTGTGACCTCAACACTCCCTGTTTTTAGTCGCTTCTGGAAGACACAAAGATAGAGAGGTTGTTCTTTTTTTTTTTTTTTTTTTTTTTTGGCTCTCCCAACGGGACAGAGTCAACCAATAGAAAATAATAAAGTTGACCTTGATGGAGGAGATGAGCGAAAGAAAACACGGTCCCTCAGCACATTTGTGCAGGATGGAGAAAAGAGGAAGAATGAAGGGCAGAAAAGTGGAAAAACTGCATGTGCGCGTGTGCGTGTGCTCTGTACTCGTGCACATGTGTCTGTACGTGTGTGTGCGTTGAAGGGGAAGTAGCTGCGTGCGTGCAGTCATGAGTGTGAGACAGCCAAACTGCTGCAGCGGAGCGGCCATTGTTCCTGCACATTGTGTGAACATCGATTGACAACTACCAAGTCGGGCCGGGAAAAAAAAAAAAAACGCGGAATCAAAAAACGGGACACTCGTCTTTGTCCGCGTTTCACCCCGACACAAAGCCATGACAGTCAAAAGAGGGCGAATCGGTAACATGGCAAACAGAAAGAAAGAAATATAATTTTCAGATTTCTCGGTCGTGCCTCTTAACCCAAAAGGTCTTAATGGTCTCCAATTGACCCCCTCCCGACCCCAAACACACACCATTCTGCCTCCACACATGCATACACACCTCCCTCACCAAACAGAGTAACACACACTTACCGCCTCCGACCTGCCCTCCTTCCTTCTGGCCTGTGCAGGAGAAAATCTAAAACAGTCGCCGCAGTGCGCACGTAAATGCCCGCAATTACCTGTTGCTAACGATGCCCAGGCCAGCAGTGAGCGGCCACAGCAAGCCATCTGCTAACTTTTGTTCTCCCTCATTCCTCATAACTCCCTAATTCTGTAATAGGGCTTTATATAGGGCCAATGGAGTTCCGATGGTGGCTGCTTTTTGTCCGGCAACAACACAAGGGGGAGAGCTAATGAGCGTAGTTAGCATCTCTCCAGAGGCCGGAGCGGTTTGCCAATATTTGCCCTAACCTTAGATGATTGCATTTGCATTACACTAAGGTATTTAGCTGATGCTTTTGTCCAGCGTGACCGAGCGCTAGTGAGCGAGCAGGAGCCCAGGGTCTTCCTCAAGGACACTTCAGGAGGGAGCGGCTTTTTCTCTGGGATTGATCACCAGATCTAGACCAATTACAGCCTCTCTGACCGTCAGGTCATCCTGCAGCCCACTTAAATCTCCTGATACTACAATTATGTAAGGACCTGTGCAAATGCACCGAAGATGGCATGATGTGTCGAGGTTGAGGAAAAATACGCTGAACAACCCAGGCGCGTGCCCTCACTTCACTCCAAATTTGACTTGCAGCTGCCACACAAACAGACACACACACGCACACGCGCGCGCACACACACACACACACACACACAAACCCGGTCAGCTGATCTCGCAACAGATAGTGAGCATCAGCGCAGCATGTTGTCTCTGATGGATGGAGACAAATCCATGAACTGACCTTAAGTCTGCTGTCCCGACAAAGCCCTGCTATAATACGAAAAACTCCAGAGCAACACATGCACAATGAGTCGAAAACCAAACAGGCTGGAATCATATTCTTCTAATATGCTCAAAGGGAATATTCGAAATTTTAATCATTTTTTTTTATTGTATTTTTTTCGTTCTTCGTGTATATTTGATGGAGTGACTTTTGATTGAGCGGTGTTGCTGGCGATTGGCCGTCCCTGTTCAATTACTTTCAAGACAGGTGCCAACGATGCTAAATGCACCTGGGGTGAAGGGCCATTGTTGTACAGCACAGCAGAGACAAGCACCAGTGTGTCTTCAGGCACGAAGTTCTTTTCACCGAGGCGCGTGGGACGAGCGTGCCCTGAACTCTTTCTGCCAGAAAGTCTCCCACAGAAAAAAAAAGTCAGTCACATGGTTCATGGTGGGAAAGGTTTTATTTCAACCTAAACCATGACCTTTGCTTTGTGGACAAAATTTCGACAGGTGCCAGCGTGGACAGCTGCGCCGACGCTCATTTGTCCAGCACAGTTTACTGACATAAAAAAAAAAAAAACAAACATAAAAGGACAATGATGCATTTATTGATTACCAATATTTTGCTAAGGGTTCACCAGTGGAAGATTACATTGATGAGTACGCATATACCCCTGGCGTGGGTTAAGAAATCATCTGGAAATGTATTTTATCTAAAATAAGAGGACATGAATCTTTAAGTCATTTCCATATCCTTATCCTAAGCTGCAGTGGGGAAGCCTCTGCACTTAGGCTTAGCACTCTCAAGACAGCTATTCCTTGTTAAGCATCGCCTCAGACTACTAGACTATGAATGGGACCATTACCCTCATCTCTCACTGCACACCAAGATCCTCCCCACACACACGTGCGCACACACGCATATACACACACACATACATTTTAGACTTGGTTGGTAACTAGCTGATGCTAGCTGTGAGGGAGGAAACAGTGCTGCACCTATGGGGCTTTCTTAACACTCGTCCATTGCTCCCACTCAGTCTCGAGACTGCAGTCTTTTTTTTTGTCATTGCAACCTACAGAGCACCAGTTTTAACCGATTCGAGGAAAATTAACTCCTTCATAGAGGCCGCAAGCCAAACACATATCGCAAATCAGTACAGCAGCTAGCCACGCTGCTTCTTCCCAGTTTATGTTGGATATTCACCCCCCCCTTGCTGCTCCTCCTGCTCTGTATTTCGAGGAATACAAGGCGAGATATAGAAATCATGGAGAAAATCTATCCTCAGTCAAGCTGTAACCTAGATGCCAAATGAAATTCAATGGGGATTGCAAAGAGGTCCAAAACAGCCTCAAACTAAAAGGAGAAAGACAGTTTGAAAGTTGTTGATCTGAAAGGATATGTCTGTTACATATATTCCCTCGTGTAGCCCCTTTGATCAAATAACCTGCTGTTTCTGAAACAGAACTATGGTTTTTTTTTTTTCTTTTTTTAAACAAGTCCCAGACCTGGTCTGTGGTGGAAATTCATTTGTGGAAAGTTTAGCTGTAAAATAAGGTGCAACAGCTACCGAATCACAACTCCCAACATCACATCATCTCGGACACACCGCCGTCGCTTACAATCCTCTAGTCCAAAACCGTGAGTAGTGCCTACTTGATAACAAAAAAAAAAAAAAAAAAAGTTTTTTCAAAAAGAGAGAAGTTCGCCTGTGAGAAGTTCTGCATGTTTGTGAGACTGTCTACCATCGGACCTGCTAGGTGAATGCTCTGGGTAGTATGTGCATGTGTGTTTCCTGTATCTTATTGTTTTCTTAATCTCCTTTTTAGTGTTTGCCCCTACCATTTTCCATGTGCTCTGCCTCACCGACACTGCCATCCGGCGTTGTCCTCTCGTAGCTGTCCTCAGGCAGGGGAAGGGCACCCAGCCGGGGGCCTGAAGAACTCTTGCTGCTAGGCGTCTCCGACTCGTCCAGGCCGCTGTCGTAGCAGCTCTGCAGCGATCCCTGCTGGTGAGGGTCCTGGGGCTGGCTCACCACCGAGAAGGTCACTCGGCGAAACGGCTACAAGAGAAACCAAATGGCCGGGGGTCACTACAAAAGGGACTGTTTTATTTTTTTTGTTAGACCCCTGCGAGGGACTTGGATCCTCCGGATCTTAAAAATGGAGATTCAGGTCAGAATTAAAGGGAAATAGATTAGGTAAGAAAAAAAAAAACGAAGAAGGGGGGCTTGGAAGAGGAGGCTTTTTCATCCAAAGGAGTTGAAGAGGTAGATTTACGGACACAACCGCAGGGCTAACTCGAGGCTAGCTGCGATGTCACTTTTGGGAACCCAAAAATGAGAAACATGCTCCGTCACAATACCTGAGACCTTTTATTAGCACAAACAAAGTCTCGCCTTTCTCTCGCCCTGAAAACCTTCAATGGGAGGCAGCACAAAGGGAGTCTTTCACAAGCTCTCTTAAAGCTCGAGGGAGCAGGCAAACATGCCAGCTGGGTAAACCTGTGCGTTAACAGGAAGGGAAGAATGCGCCGGCCTCTTTCCCTTTTTCATTTGCCAAACGTAAAGAGGACAAGGTGAACAAGCCTTCACCTTTGCTGGAGGTCTGATTTTGACGCCACAGTAGGAGTACACACACACACGCACACGCGCGCACACACACACACACAACCACACAAATAAGGTTTTGCTGGGTGAGCTGTGGATTCAATATGTGTAGCTTGCTCAAAGACATTATTGAGCAGTGTCAGTGAGTTAAGCAGTAACACAGCATTTCATTAAAGTCAAGGCCTCTTCCTCACTGTCGGTTTCTCTTCCTTTCTCTCCCTCTCGCTCGCTCTCTCGCTCACTCTCTCTCTCGCCCTCACCAGCTCTCAGTCTGGGCGTTGTGCGAAGGTAAAGACAAGAGAGGGAGGATGAAATGGCGCACGCGCGAGCAAGAGGCGAGGAGCGAAAAGACCGGGCTTTGTCATTACCAGAACAAATGGCATCACAATGACTAACGCCATTCATTAATTAGATACAAACATTGTCAGAGCTCGCCTCCGTGGCTGTGCGTCTTCTCCGCCAGCCCCTTGCTGAACCTCATCACTGGCTCGTGTCCCTCCTCTTCTTCTCCTGCTTGTCCTCCCTGTTCCCCCGTTCCACATTAAATGCGACAAAGGCACATCACTCAAGCATTTTCTCCATCTCCCTCCCTCTCCGTCCATTTGTTTCCCCATTATCTGGCATGATGAAGTAAAAGTTATCAGTCACTGTGAATGGTAACCGCACCTTTGGTTTGTACATCTATCCATCTAACAATCGATCTGACAGGTTCACCTCCAAACGTCAAGCTCCGTCAAGCCTGTGTAGAGATATTTGGTGCAAAACGGTCCCACAGCTTTAGAGAAAGGGTGACAAATGAAGTGTAAACGCATGCAGACGTATGTAGAAGAGAAAGTGTTGACAAGTCACCTTAGAAAAGTGAACCTGTTTCTTATTCTGTCAACCTGAGACACTTTGCTCGAATCTCTGCCAGGCACGCCCTTGTTAAAGATTATTTTCTGCTGATAATGAATTTCCCACAAGCCACTGGGGGGAAAAAAATGGGCTTCCTTTAGCTGTGTCTGTTTGGAAATTTGCATTTATTTATATATCTATTTCCACTTGCTTCTCCTTCTCTGGCTGACTGGCTAACACAGCAATCTTGGCAATAAATCATGTTTCCGTGTAATTACAATCAACACTCAACAAATGAATTGGTATAAATATTCATGCAAATTTCACTTGGATAGACAAACATTTGTTGCATAATTAAAACTGTGAGCCTAGAGGGAGAAATGCTCTCTATATGTGTAATAACACTTTAAGACATTTTAAGATATTAAACCATGTTTTGTGAGTGTATATTTGTTTGTTTTTGTTCTATTTCTCCATAACACTGGTGTGAGGTATACAACTTGGTTGAAGAAAAAAAAAATGCCTGTATCAGATTTTAGAGGGGGGACACACTCCTTGGGAAACATGGTTTTCTAATGATATAAATTCCACGACTGTTGTCTAATGAATTGCGGGTGAGAGCATTGAAGAGAAAAGAAACACTTGAGCAAGCACACATGGAGGGAAAATTGAGTTTTGAGACGGAGAACACAAGCTGACGGGAAGAAGAAGGGGAAAGAAAAAAGAAAAAAAAGCTAAGTGTACAAATAGATTTTATTCACCTGAATTTCCACTTATTTTCACCGGAGGTAGAACAAGATAAAAGCGAGAAAGAGAGAGAGAGGGGGGAAAAAAAAAGCTAATTTGTTTGCAGACCAGAAATGGAGTTCATGCAGAGATCGCCAGGGGCTTTGGATTTGAATCTGCAGCAACCGCCGTCTGCACAGCGACCTGCGCTCTCTTCATTCTGCGTCTTTTAAATAAATGAATAAAATAAGACGCAGTTCTTTCTTAGTCATTCTCCCCCTCCCCCTAATTGTCATGCGTGCGCGTCTAGGTGTGGGCCTCAGTGCCTAGGAACGAAGATTGTACGTTTAAATCCCGTGCCGCCTTTGGAATGTCAGCCTGAATGTTTTATGCGCTATAGGAGGACAATTGGGGGACTTGTCTCGTGGCCAAAACTGCCAAAATGATCTGCCATGCGCACATTTCAATGATGACCACTGGCGGGTTTTCAGCCCCGGGGATACTTTAGTGCATGAGTGATGGCGAGGGAGATTTATATACGTGCGATATAAAAGCAAGCTGTGGGTGTTACAGTGAAAACGGTCCCTGGAAGTTGTCGTACGGCACAGAGTTGACCCCTTCCCGCCAGACGCTGGCCATTTTCAGACCCTGCACATTTGTTAAGGCTGACTGACGACATGCCCTTTTGTGCTGTTCCCTCCACCTTCTACCTTGACCTTCTGTTCTTGTGGTCAACTCAGCTGCCAATCAATTCAGCAATGACACACATATACACACACACACACACACACACACACACACACAGAGTAACAATTACAGTAGCAGCTGAGGCACCTGGCTCTGGTTACACTGGGACAGATGGCGTTTGGCGAGCAACAACAACGGGCTGATTAGACCCGCGTATGTAAGACCGCACGTGAGCAACATATGCCACATCGCGGCGGCGCTGGCTGGGGGCGGCGGCGCTGGCTGGGGGCGGCGGCGGCGCTGGTTGGGGGCGGCGGCGCTGGCTGGGGCCGGCGGTGCTGGTTGGGGGCGGCGGCGCTGGCTGGGGGCGGCGGCGGCGCTGGTTGGGGGCGGCGGCGCTGGCTGGGGCCGGCGGTGCTGGTTGGGGGCGGCGGCGCTGGTTGGGGGCGGCGGCGCTGGTTGGGGGCGGGGCATGGCGCAGCAGCCAAGCGTCTGCCCGAATGAGCGGACGCCGTTGGGGGCGAGTGGATAATTGTGCCACATTACAAAGCGGTACTTGTTGCCGCGGTTTCAGCTGATGGAGACGCCATTAAAGACCGCCGGCGTCTGCCGTCAGACAGGTGGCACCTGACACTGAGGACGGTGGCTCCGTGTTCTGGAACCAGAACCCGAACTAGGCAGAGGACCGGGAGGAACCAAGAAGCTGGACCCACCACTGACCACACAATCACAACCTCTCAAACCCAAAGGAGGAGTCCAGGTCTTGGTGACCGGTACCCTCCCGACGTCTCGCCACTCGCCATCAGCTGCAAACCCACTCACGCTGGTTCCTTCTCGGCATCTTCAGCTTTTGGACGACCTCGAAACAACACCAAACATCGGACATGCGTGCGCGTCCTGTTTATCGCCTCTCAGATGTTTAAACTAGCTGATAAAAGTCATGTGGTGACGGCACCGACCCGAGCAGCCGCTGAAATGGTTTCTCCACACACCGTGTGTGAGTGAGTGTCATAATTCTGGCTCATCAGGTTCATTCAGGATTCTCCCGCCTGAACGAGAACGTTGTTCTGACGGAACCCTGACAGAGGCGGGCCTGCGCGAGTCCACGGCTCCGCTCATTCACATGCTAATCCCATAATTTGGCCATATCGGATGGCTGTCAGGCGGCGTGCTGACATCAGCACAGAGCAGCGGTCCGGTCCTGCTGCTGGGAGGGCGAGGGACCAGGGGAGGTTCAGGACTGACGCTTTGTGAGCGAGCGTATGCAGATTAATGAGATCAGACAGGCAACTTTTAATGAGGCAACGGCGATGGCAGGAGGACAATGAGCTGCCGTGTGTGTGTGTGCGCGTGTGTGTGTGCTTAAGGGTCCTTTGGGTGCGCCAGTATTTGCAGCTAATTTCTGCGTTCTTCCACGTCCACATACTGAATGAAGTCAACGAAGGCAAGCTAACAATGGGGGGCGGAGCTTCAACCAAGGAAGCTCCCATTATTAGCTTATTATTTAATGGCATATCAGTTGTTCCTAACTGTGTGTGGTGGTCCATCATCTCATGTTCCAGCTCATGTTCAAACTCATGTTCCAGCTCTCCTACCAGGGTTCTCCAGTGGTCCCATAACTCAGGTTCTGGTCTGGTTGTAGAGCGTCGGCTCGCCGCGTCAGTAAAACATCTTCCTCTGATGGTTCATTTCATAAAAGTCCTGCTTCTCAACCAGTCTTTTTGGATTCTGTTGAATCTACACTGAACATATTTTGCGATAAAAGCACAAGTTTTTCATGGACCTGCGGAGTCACACACGCACACGCACACACACACACACGCACACACACACACGCACAATGGAAACTTGGGCTGATCCATGAAACCAACAGTGCTGAACAGAGCTGACAGCTTTACAATAGTCTATTAACCCGCCCACCAGATCCGCTCCTGCTCGCGTCTGTCGGATGAACCCGGACGTTACGATGAGAATATCAGCCACATGAAACCGTCCGCTTAAACCAGCCGCTGCGTGGTTCGAGATGTTGAGGAAGCCTCACGTGAGGCGCTTCTTTTTACGTGAAAACTCTGAGACCGGAGCTGCTTCAGACTCGTACGTAACGTATATCGAAACCTGTGCGCTCGCATCAACCTGCCAGCTCTGTGCTTTTATTTTGGAGGAGACGAGTCGAGTTGGATTGTTGCATTTTCCCCTCAAAAACATTCCAGTGGAAACGCTGTTGTGTGACGTTATTAAACTACAACCAGGAGCTGAGGAATATTTAAATGAAAAAAGACACACAGACGAGTTCCACATCCAAATTTAAACCGAAGCCGTGTGGTTAGCATGTAGCCGGAGCCCCGTCACATGCTAGCAGGCTTTCGGGTACTTCGAATGGAGCGGATCACGTCGGGGTTTGGGCGAACGAACCGGCTGAACACTCTGCAAAGACGTGGACGACCTCTGACCCGACTGCACCGACATGCTCATTTGGCCGCTGGTGGCCCCTCGGGCAGGTTTGTTGCCCCGACGCCTCTCTGGGACGTCACGCTGAAGGTTCCAGTGAGCAGGTTAAGTCGCTAGCGTCAAAGTTGGCTACGGCGAGCCATGAGGATGGCGCGGCGGGAGGCTCACCAACGGGCCAATGGCAGCCGTCGATTGCCACGCCACTCGAGCGCGAGCGTCGCTTCAGCGCGACCGGCCGCGACCGGCAGACGGAAATGATCAGCCACGACCTCTCTGTTCTCTCCAACAATGGCAGAACGTCGCCTCCGCAGAGGCAACATGACCCCAACTGACACCGCGCATATGGCCGGAGGACGCCGCCACGCGTGCGTGCATGTGTGTGTGTGTGTGTGTGTGTGCGCGTGTGTGTGAAGCCAGCCAAGCGGCAGGTATAACGGTCTA
>CAAKHG010051326.1:0-12204 GCA_901007715.1 Dactylopterus volitans
TAAGGCTGACTGACGACATGCCCTTTTGTGCTGTTCCCTCCACCTTCTACCTTGACCTTCTGTTCTTGTGGTCAACTCAGCTGCCAATCAATTCAGCAATGACACACATATACACACACACACACACACACACACACACACACAGGCAAGGTACATTATCGCGATGCCCGTCTCATCTAATTTAAAACTGCATATACACTTTGACACGTAGTATATCCATGCATTAGGTCCATGGCTTAACCCCATGCTGTGCCCCACCAGAGAGTAGCCAAGCTTTTAATGTATGCCTTTCATTACAAGTAAGCACTGGCGGGCTTTATCTTTACCAGATGCTGAGACCCCATTCGGGGTCCTGACAGTGGAGGCCTCTTTAGGGTGTGCCTGTGATTGAAAGCCAGCTGTGACAGCCACGGGTGATTGAGCAAATCCGTCATCCCAAAAAAGTGAACAATGCAAACAAGCCACAGGTTTGTCCAAAGCTCAGCTCGACCTATTTCCTGGCTGGTAAAGGGAAAACACATGAGCCGCCTGAGTCAAGCACATCTTGAGCCAATAAAAACAGGACCATACCACTCATGTCAATAATGTGTGACCTCTTGGATTTGACTTTCATTTCCTTCTGCCTGAGCAAAACATTAAGCTGCTGTCAGCAGCAGTTTGAGACTTGTTCTTTTATCTCAATTGAAAGGCTTGTTTGGAAGTATAGTGCTACGCTTCTGCTTAAATTCTAGTTGTACAGATTGTCAAAAAAATCAATGAATATTGGGAAAAGCTGCTTAACGCCCCAAAAGAGAAGTATTTTTCCTTTAAATGCCAGTTTTGATGGGACGTTGACTCATGAAATTTGTCATTAACTTTGCAAACTAAGCTGGGTGGTTGACTTTCCTGCTAGCTGTGCAAAAGACCTCACAACCCTTGGAATTCGCAATACAAACATTGTGAAGAGGCCAAAATATGTTGACAAGATGCAGACAGAGCAAGCGAAAAAAGAAAAAAAAAAAAGAAGAGAGCATAGAGATCTTTACCTGCCATTAGTCACTCAATAGGTGCAACTGTTAGCAACTGCATTTTAACACGCAACTGCTGCGGGTCAAGATGTTGACAGTCACAGATGGCTGGAATCATTCAAAAGCACGAGAAATGGCACAGTAGAACCAAAGGTCTCTTCACCCTGTTAAAAACATGCTTCCTCTCGGCCTCAATCTTTGTGTCAAAATATGTTTTTAGCTTTACAAGTAACGCGATAAAATGTCAATTCTCCATATGCAAAGAACGTACAATGGAAACTGTGATCAATTTCTATTAACTGTTTTCTGTTTATTGCTTATGCTGCACTGAGGGAGACTTTTGAATGTGTACTTCCTGGATTTATAATGAAGTCCATCTTAAGCAGAACCTCTGCATCAAATGTAGGCTAATGGAGGTGAGTCTGGTTGGAAAGCAAAGTGTGTGTAATTTCAGCTGTAAATACCTTTGGCAGACTGCAGTGACCCGCTACCATGAACCACAGGAAGTAATTGTGGTTGGGCCGGACTTGGGGCAAGGGGAGCAACGAGAAACTGCAGGTCCAGTGTCTTATTGCACTCAAGCACGAAAGATGGAGGGATGCAGGAAACAAAGTCTGTGAGATGGAAGGAACGATACAAAGGCCTTTTGGAGAGTAGTTTGACAAAGGGAGGGGGGAGTAAAGTACGGCCATGGTTGTAAAAAGTGGCAGTCAGCAATTAAGAGGCCATGTTTCATTTTTAATTGGCAGCCAGTTTGTGGCCTGTGGTATCCTGTGAGACACAAAGAAAGTGCCAGATATCCACATGACACCGGACAACATACTTGCAGGATTTAGCTTAACCCAAACGCAACTGCAAGCCTACTGTAATTCCAGTACTCTGAATTAAAAAGATCATCAGATACACTGACGCTGAAGCGATAAATGAGACAAATGCCCTCAAGGTGAACGTCTGAGTGGAAATCAATCGGAATCTGATCAGGATGGATTCGGGTTCTATTTGGGTGCTGATCATTTGCACTGAATGGCTGCGTTACAGGCCATACGAAGAGCAGCTGCAGTCGCGCATCTGCAGTCAAAAACACGGCCGAACGTGGATGAACTCTCGGGCATGTGAGGCTCCTCCTTGAGTGACCAGGGGAATTTCAATGAAGGTTCTGGTTTGGGCTGAGTAAGTTGTGGGAATGTTGGCAGCAAAGTGGGCTGCAGCTTTGTTAGAACAACCGCCTGCAGAGTGTCAGGTATCGTGTTCCAGGCTGACTGATAGCTCTGGCCCTGTCAAGCTCCAGTGCTCCTCTTCACTGCTTCACGTTCCCTGACTTCTTCAAACTTCACTCCTCCGCACACATTCCTCCCAAAAGAAAAGGCAGGATGAAGAGAAGAAGCCGGGTAGCATTTCCAAAGAACTTCCGAGACTCCGAGAGGGGAGAGAGAAAATCAACACCGAGATAAAAGACACCCCAACATTATCTTCAGAGTAAACAAAGTCGCAAAGACCTGTTTCCATTCTTCAGGCATGCAAGTGAATCCAGCTGCCATTCCCTCACTCATACCTGTGCACCTATGTCAGTGCTCTCATACACTCAACATCATCACAAAGCTAGGCAATAACATCTTTAAACAGCTTTAAAAAGTTTTATTTCGGGGCAACAGAGTGAACGGTCTCGTTAAGAGCTGATGATGCCATTAGCGCGCTCTCTTCGATCTCTGCAATCGTTAGAGACGATTTCTTAACATTCCATTTTACCATGTGGTCGTTTTTATGATCTGACGGCGGGCCGATCAATTGAATGCCCTTCAGTGCTTGTCCAGTGTGCTCTCTTGAGTCTTTACTGACACTTTATTGCACTCGTTTGGCAGAAGAAATAGCTGCATAGATATATATGCTCCAGTGAGAAAAGACCATTCAGTGGATCCAAAAAGGCAGCGGGAAGCCCAAAACATGAACTCCCTGATGCTTCTGACTATTGTATGGTTGAGGTTGTGCCATAAAAAAAAAGTTGTTGCTAGGCACAAAAAGTCCTCCCAACTAACTCTGCGGGGATAAATTCTTAGTCTTAGAGCTTCTGTCTTGGGAACTGCTTTGGATGGCGAGAAGGAAGTGGGAATTGAAATAAAAACAAAGATGCAATAGTTGGAGAGATTATAAGAAAAGGGTTATAGAAAAGAAACAGATGATAAAGAATGGTGGGGGGATCTTTCCATTCCTTCAACTATATCCCACGTTGGTCTTTTCCCAGTGTGTTTGGAATGCCTTTGGAAGAGTGCCACAGCTAGCACTTGCCTATTAGCATGCATCCCATGCGCACAGCCACAGAGACAGACCCACAGGAAGGAGAGGGGAAAAAAATGAGCGAAAAAAAGATCACACATGGTTACTTTCTTAAAGTCTGGGCTAAACTTTTAATTGCTCTTCAAGAGGCGGATTAGGCCACTGGTGTAACAGAGATACTATTCTGGTGGGGATGCATTTGAACATCTTCAGAAGCTTAGCGCAACCCTTGGCCTGCTTTGGGAAGTTTTTGTTTGTTTGTTTGTTTTTGTTTTGTTTTTGGAGATGGGATGGTGGTGGTGATGGGGGTGCGCGTGTGCGTGTGCGTGCACGTGCACGCGTGTCTGTGAGGGGCAGGGGGCGGGTGGCGCTGGTGGTGGTGGGGGGTGGGGGTGGGGGTGTTGAGTGACAGTAGATAAGCTACAAGCTGACAAATAACACCCTTTGTTGGATTGTGCTCCTTCTCAGCTGGGCTGCAGGAGCGCCATCTGAGCGGGCCGCGTGTCATGTGACTGATAGCATGCCTCTAAAGAGGACATTAAAAAGGATAAAGCCTCGCAAATCATAAAGAGAGGCTTGTCATTGTCAACCAAATTACTAGTCCATCTCCATTTTTGCTGTAAAAGTTTGGTGGATTTCCACAGCTGTCAGTCGTGAATTATATTACATCCTCTCATTAGGAATGGACGGGGCCTTCTCTTGTGTCGCCACGTTCGAGCCCCTGCTGCTCACATAAGTGGTGGCGGAGACTCCGAGTGACTGCCAACCAAACCCTGACCACGGTGTTGCTTACATGCAGTCTGCCTGGAAATCTCAATATAGCATTTCCTATTTCTTTTTTTTTTTCTTCTAACTTCGGTCCTTGCCTGTACACTGACAGGTGAATAGATTAGCAACCACAGGGCGAGTGCACGTGAGCAAACACGAGCATGCATCGACTGAAATCATGCCCTGAGCATTCAGGCATGCAAGTATCTATCCGTGAGTAGTGTGTGTGCGCGCGCGTGTGCGTGCGTGCGTGCGTGCGTCACGTCTCTGGCATTGTCATGTCATTTCACATGTCACCCAGGCATCAGCTTAGGTTCCCAGTTCTGGCATGAGGGTCGGGTGTCTAGGTGTCATGTGCAGGGATCCATCACAGCACTGGCAGCACTGTGTCTGACCATCGGCCTACTACTGTCAGGTTGTGACGAGCCTGCGGCCGGCGCTAACGTTGGCTTGTTGTGACACAGGTCTCGGTGTCAGCAGAAAGCATGACGCGGCAACGGCGACGCCCTGAGTTGGCGCCCAAGCGCCCAAATGCCAGAGTCAAGCGGTCAGATATGAGAAACAGCAGCTGCGCTCGTGCTACCTGCACTGAATAGGCACAGATGGAAGATTTAGATGCCTTTAAATGCTATTTCAAAAGAACTGAATGTCACCATGTAGGGCGAAAAAATGCCGCGATAGGATCTACAGGGATAAACAATCGGGGGGGAGAAGGATAAAGAAAGAAAAAGACAGAGATAAGCGAGGGAGAAAGCGTCGGTTTAAGGCTTTAATAAGGCTGATAAAAGATTCTTTATTTACCATCCTGAGTCACTGATGACAGATAACCTGCATTTAGGGGATCAGGGCTGCCATCCAAACAGGCAAAAGAGCAGAGAGAGGAAGACTGGTGGAGGTTAGAGAGCATATCCAGCTTATCCTCTAATGAGGCGTTCTATTTGAGTACGATCATGGCGGCATGTATCATTCATGTGGGATAAGTAGCGTGTGTCTGCTAGCGTGCGTTCGCGGCGCCTGTCCGCACCTCTTAAGAGCGCAGAGGCATCCGTATTTCCTTCCTTTTTCACCAGGATAGCACCACCGTGTGGCGCGCGGCGCCCGTCCCCGTCATATCATTTACACGCACAAACACCCGCCCGCCACCTGTTCCCGACAACAGAAGCGCAGGGCAATTACGAGCCATACAATTATGAAAACAATTATTACAAATGAGTAATTAAGCGCTAGTGTCAGGATGCATAAAGAGAGCCGCGGAGGTATGGAATGAAGGAGGCTGCCGGAAAAAAAAAGAAGCGGAGAAGCGGAGGCGAGATGGCGCAGCCGCCAACGCGCTACACGAGGATTGCGCAAAACGCGCACGCACACGCTCCCGACCGGCCCAGGAAACTTGGCACCGGAGATGCTCCTCGCTCTCCGTCCCTCCATCCTCGTTCATCATCTCAACTGGGCCCTTATCTCGCAACTTCCCTCTCTCTCGCCTATCTCCGCGCCTCACGCCCACTCCCTCCCCACCTCGCTATCTTTGTCGAGATCGCACAAGGTCAAACCTCCCTGACGTTTGATGGATGAAAATGGAATTAAGATGAAAGCACACTTTGAGATAATGAAGATATGCGGCGGGAGATTAGGAAGTTGAGGGTGAGTGTGTGTGTGCGTGTGTGTGTTTTTCGGGGTGGGGTTGGGGGGAGGGTGGTGGTGGGCTGCCGAGGTGCCGACCAAATTAATATTGAAATTTATGTGTGTTTGGCTTGTGCCCAGACAATCTCCATGTGTTATTTTCAGCAGAGGGGGGAAACATAACAAAAAATTAAATAGCCTTTGAGAGGGCAAAGTGGAAAAGTGGTACTCTTTTATTTTATTATTTTCTTTCTTTCAGCTGTTTTGTCTGACGTAGGAAGTGATGAAGTATAGCCATTCAGGAGCTGGCTGGGGGCCTTAAAATGTGCATTTCTGCGGGAATTAAACAATCAAATATCCTCTATTCATCTTTAAAGGTAGATGACTGCCGGCTTAGATCTGAAAGGAAGCACGCGTGCATTCTTGACACGCGCCTATTTTGCGTTGACTCTGAAAGGCGCGTGATCTACTTTACAAAGAAGTGACACGCACGCACACAGACACACACACACACAGACACACAGACACACACACACACACACACACACACGAGCGCGCAGTTTACAATCCAATCGTCTCCATCTCCGCAGATCTAAAAGGCTGGCATCAGCGTGTGTGTGTGTGTGTGTGTGTGTGTATGTGTGTGTGCGTGTGTGCGTGTGTTTGAGGAGGGTGTGTGTGTGTTTGAGGAGGGTGTTACAGAAGATAGGCGAAAGGGATAAGGGCCTTGTGCCTCAGAAGGCATCAAAGACAGGCAGTCTATCAAGACGTCATATCGCTGTGTGATGGTGGCGATATGCACACTAATCCGCATGTAAAATACTACTCTCCTCCAAGGCACTTCTTCTTCTTCTTCTTCTTCTTCGAAATGCTAACAGTCCCTCCTCTTATGTCCTTTCCTCAGTTTTGCCTTCTTTCACACACATGTATACACACACAAGGATCCACAGAATGCTCTTAAGGTCTCATTTTCAGCTCTGGACTTATTAGATCTCATTACTCAGTTGTTGACTGGGCAGACATGTTGGGCAGCTAATGGGAAATTTGATAATGGCATCAGGTTGTTTCGGTCCCTGCTGTCGCACGCGCACACACACGCGCACACGCGCGCACACAGCTCTTCGGCTCGCCAGCTCGTGGTGGCACTTTGTTGAGGGCGCACAGGAGTGTCAGAAAAACACAATTAACAGTCAAGCGTATTTGTTCCCTCCGGTATTTCTACCCGACAATTCAAAAGTCTTTTTTTTTTTTTTAAATGCAGAAAAACATTGGATGGTGAGTGCAAAAGAAATCCATGCAGAGTTTTTTTTTTCTGTTTTTAATTCTCAGAGCTGCAAACTGTTCCCCTTTATTGAATGAGGATGAGGGGTTGACAAAGCCTGGTCAGGTTATTTGGGAAATGTGCAACTACGAATCCTTTGTTAAAGTAAACATTCAAGTAAATTTTTTTTTTTTTTTTTTTTTGCATAATCGAAGGTTGCAGAGAGGTCAAAATGACACAATTAGCAGACACCTGGGTTGAAGTAAGCACCGGAGCGCCAATAGTTGTGTGCCATCAGTTCATACAATTGTGTGTGTGTGTGTGTGTGTGTGTGCGCGCCTTTCACCTATCACCTTTCACCAGCAGCTGGTACACTCGACTAACAGAATCAGGAGTGAGATAGCAGGTGGATGCAGGAGTGGCAGAGCGGCGGCGGCGGTGCGCTGGGCGGCCAGATGGAACGGATCCTGTATCGCGTTGCCCCAGCATCCTCCGGTGCACTGCAGGTGACTCCACCGAACTGTATGCATGCCCCCCCCCCCCAAAATCCGGCCCCGCCCCACCCCGCCATTACCACCCACTACATGCTTTCCTTTTTTTTTTTGGGGGGGATACGGTAGAATGACTGCTATTGAAGTAACCTAAGCTAAGAGAGCTAAGAGAAACATAGCCGCAGCGTGGACACACCAGACAGCACTCGCACAAACACGCAGTGTCCCTGCCGTGACAGCTGCCGTTCTGCTCACTGCCTCCATGAAGGCGCTTGTGTTGGAGGGTGTGTGTGTGTGTGTGTGTGTGTGTGTGTGTGTGTGTGTGTGTGTGTGTGTGTGTGCGTGCGTGGCGGTGAGTGAGGAGGGAGGGGAGGGGGGCGGGGTCAGCGACTCTGAGATGGTTATTGATCCATAGTGACATCGGTGTGACAGATAATAGTGACGAGAACTAAGGACTGAGCCACGTGCGGAATCATCAAAGATCTATGATGCCGGATCAATACGCAGGCATGAAGAGCGGTTAGCGATATGTGTGTTTGTGATTGCTATGAATAGGCTTTGCAGTGTCCTTGTAGACTGAACAGAAAGCACTTCTCTCCTCTCTTTATTCCTCCCCCTTCAGTTTCTGTATCTACCTCCACTTCCACAACAGAAGTGCTTGAAAAGGCAACTTGACATCCATCCTCAAGGCCAGAACTGAGACAGTCACATAAAAAGACAAAATATCCGTTTAATTTGAACTGGTTTAACGGCGCCATTTTCTCTCTCTTTGATCCAAGAACAATGCCCAGGATTCGCCCGCGTCTCCGAATCCTTCCGCTCCGTCATACCGGGTTTCTGCCGAACAGGTTTTTTTTCCCCTCCTTATTCAGCGCTTCATAAGGCGGGCGCCGCTAATGATGGCGCTCATCGGGCCGGCGGATTTAACCCCTCTTGTAATCTGAGAGGTGGAGGAGGTCGCGGGAGGGAGGCGGGAAGGAGGCGGCGGGGGCCGGTGGCGGGCTGCAGCTCGGCTACAACTGCAGCCACAAATCAGATCTCAAAAATCAAATCTCTAAAAGAAAGAAAAAATAGTTGTCTGGCCCACATTTCTAAGCTAACAAGAAATTTGGGTGTGTTTTATTTATCTGCAGTGCAGACTACATTATTATGAATTTGGGGCATTGGAAGAGCGGTTATTTAGAAGGCTACAGTTTCTGTTATCCCCCCATGTATTACTTTACCCTCCCTCCCCCCATCCCTGCGCCTCTGGTCCCCTTCTTTGGCCAGAATGAAAAGCAGGTCAGGCGTACACGGCGACTCAGTAAACTACAAAAAAAAAGAAAAAAAAGAAAAGAAAAAAACGCGAGGTGCACTTAGTCGTTAGCATGCAGCACAATACCGCTCTGAGGCAAAATATGCAAATCTGCCGTGAAGTATTATTCCAGGTGCTAGAAATCGGCACGGGCCGCCTTTGTGGGAACATGTTTTTAGAGGTGTGAGGTGACCGTCCCCTTCTCCCAAGAGTGTTTTTTTTTTTTTTTTTCAGGGGTAGTACAATGTACTGTAAAGTCACACACACACACACACACACACACACTTGCGCTGCAAATGGCCAAATGGTGCATTTGCAGACGTTCTCAAGCTGTCGCGAAGGAGCTTTTTTTATTTATTTTTTTTTCCTTTTTTTTTTTTTGCCACGCTCCACCCCATAACCAAACCGTGCCTGGTGTCTGCCCATCCAGATGTGATCATCACCATTAGCGAGTTTGTTTTTTCAGCACCAACAACTTTTCATTTCTCACCCATCTGTCAAGAATATTACCCACCAAGTCATCCATCACACTCAATCCACTCCCTAATTCTCATGTCTCTCGCTCTGCTTATCTCAATACTTTGGAGCTGAGGCGTAATACTAACAAGGTAGAAGGGAAAAAAAAAGACGAATGGCTTGTTGGGTCATAAATCCACAGATAAGGTGAGCGGTACGTTTCACATTACGGTTTTTATGCCGTGTTAGACCTTGGAGGAACTTTCTGGTGTCTTAGCGCTCAACAGGCGTAATCACACACACACGCACACGCACACGCACACGCACACACACACACACACACGAATAAAGGTCCCTGTCATCCTTCCCTCTCTCCACTAATGAGTTCTATTTAATTCCCACATTCCTTTACATGACCCTATCAACCTCAGGCGTGTTGAGTTGCAACGCCACCGTCTCCCTGCCTCCCTCCCTCCCTCCCATCCTCCTTCTCCACGCAGCTCTTCTCCCGTACAGCTGATCTCGGTCAAGCTCTACAATCTAGTTAATATTTCATCAGGTGGGGAATTTCACATCTGTAGGTCACATTCTGAGCTCTGGCAATTAGAAACTCAAACAGCGACCTGGGCTTGCTTCTTTAATTTTTCTTCTCTCCCCCCAACTCCGTTTTTTTTTTTTCAAAGGGAATTAACAAGTTGAAATTAATTTGAGCCCTCGCTGAAGACCTTCCAGCGCAATCGCAGAGAGCAGGCGCAGGGGGAGGCAGAGGTCCGAGAGGGAGGCTGGGGATGGAAGATAGAAGGGGAGGTGGGTGGATGATGATGAGAGAGATAGAGGCAGAAGAAGAGGCAGAGATTTTTTTTTTTTTTTTTTATGTGTCGCACGGTGAAATGAAAAGCAACCACAGTCATTTGCCGGGTAACAGATTCTCTTTGGTCTCGGACAAATTCCTCGTTTAGGAAACCAAGGACACGATATCGCCATGGCCGCCGACGACACAATGGGCTGGAAACCGTGGCTAATGGTGGCCGCCACTTCCTGTGATTTGGAGAATTAAAACTTCATTGTGAGAAGATCGGTGTTTATTTGCTCATTTTAGCAATTAATATGCGCTGACATAGTGCATTAGTTTTCTTTTTGTTCGTGTGTAATTGCATGTGCGCTCGCCAAAGGACATCTGTGTGGGCGCATTATGTGTGCGGGGTCTTAAGTGCATGCTGGATTCTGTGGGTTTACCCTAGATACAGTATCTGAACTGGATTAACAATGCCTCATTCACCGCAATCTTTGATTAACCCCGCCTATCCCTCATGACATAAGAAGGCTTAACAATAGGACGCCTGGTCTGCGGCCATGCGGCCATGCTGCCATGCGTCGCCGCTGAAACAAGACGGCGAGTGGATGTAAAACGCAGGATAAGAGATGTGATCATTTTCCGTCATTTCCACCGGGGAACGTCCCGCGGCAGAACTGGAATGGATTTAAAAAGATTGCTTTTGCCTTTATCTGCCTAAGATGCCGAGTTTACACATAAACACAGAGACTGAGCTCATCGCGCTTCTATGGAACCTCATCTAAGGGCTGTTAAACGCTTTTCGACAGCCGCTGACATGGGTCACGAGCAGAGTTGCCGTTTTGAGACCAGTGATTAGTAACAATGATCTAACCTGCAATGCACTCTAATAGATGACCTCCTGACCTTCTTGCCTGCCAGCACGTTTCGAGCTGATCCTTATTGATCGGTCGCAGGAGAGAGGAGAATGTGGAGGGAAAAAGAGAATTCATGTTCAAATGTGCTTGAAAAAAAAAACAACCCCAAAACAACAATCACTCTGGCAAGTGCAGGTCCCTGCTGGGCTAATTTAAGCAGGCAAATAAGAGAGGCAGCCCTGGAATTTGGCAAAAAAAAAAAAAAAAAAAAAGCTCCCCGCTGCAGCCAGCCAACCAAGGCCATTACAATGGAAAAGGCCAAAAATCCACTGTGCCCGTCTCAACAACAATACCTTATGATGCATATGCAGTATTACAACGAGACAAGAGATGAAACTTTGATGAAGCGCGCATGATCCGGTGAAACAGACACACCCATCCCACACACAGCCCAGATCTGTCCATCAGCCACGTGTTTAGCCAACCTGCAAAAAAAAAAAAAAAAAAAAAAAAAAAAGAAAGAAAGAAAGAAAAAAGGAAGAAAAAAAAATGGCCCAATCAACGCAGACGCTGTGGCTTGTCAGTCACACATTAGCAGCCAAGTCACCACGAGGCAGAGGAGGAGATGAGGCCGAATGCTTATTAGCGGCTGTGAAATCTTAGCCCCAAAGCTTCTCGTGCGTTTGCAGGCTTCAGTCAGAAATGCTTTTATTTAAGCTGATGTTTTTTTTTTTTCTTTTGGCTTTTTTTTTTTTTTTTTTAGCGTTTCTGTTTCGCACAAATTAGAAAGGCACAGGCAGAGAGGCGCTATTATGTCCAAAACTTGCCGTTGTTAAGGATGTTTCCTGCTACCTCACACTGTTACTGTAAGAGAGGAGGCATTGTGATGTTCCCAGAGACTATGAAGGTGGCGCTTTGTCCCATGCAAATGCGTTATGCGCCTTGGAGGAATGCTGATTGGCTGCGTAGACTTTGGCCAGCACGCGAGAGCGGTCGTGATACATTTAAATTCACAATTAAAGCTCGTGAAGGGAAGTCTCGCACTTGGTTGTTAGCTTGTGCGGTTGCCTTTCTCCTGCCGCCGTCTAACAAAAGCCCGCTCCCCTGCTCAACGCTGTGTTTTCTTCCTCCATTTAATCCATTTGTTATCCTAAAATAATTCACGGACAGCTCAGAAACCAGACATCTTTCGCATGCATGCAAGCCGAGCCCACATGCGCACACATGTGTGGACATCCAGACATTAATAAAACACTTACCGGAGCCCACACTCCCTCACGCACTCACGCGTGCGCGCGCGCGACACACACACACACACACACACACACACACACACTCACACACACACAAACACACACACACACACAGAGCAAACGTCACTCTTTGCGG
>CAAKHG010051328.1:2500-12642 GCA_901007715.1 Dactylopterus volitans
AAGTTTACCGCTACAGCTTCCACACATCATCACGTGGCTCAATGTCCTTTGTCTTGACAGATTTCAGTGATCATCAATAGGCACTCAGCCCTCAAACATTCTGGTGCCTGGCAGCATTGGAATGTCTCTGTGAATCTGCCTCTCAGAGCAAAAGCAACGACCCTTCAACAATAATCGTGCTTTGGCATCATGGTTGATGTCTGCTTCGGTTTAGGCACAGAGAACACCAGGTTCCATGACAACACAGTGGTTGTCATGGTTACAGCTGGCCGTGAGGAGCCAAATGGCAGCGCCAAGTTTCATAGTCACATTTATTGTTAAAAACTCAAGTCCCGTTGGCTCGGACATGCAAAGTCTGGCATGTGTTTAAACCAAGCTTATTTAAACCGCGTCAACTGCAGACTCCCTGGCTGTGCCAGTGTGTCTGGACTGAAACTTTGTGCCCCTAGAAATCAAACATCATTACAGACGATGCTTTTACTCCATTATTTCTCCCCCTTCAGGATGTTACATGTGCGCTTTTGCTGTGAAATTGGTGTCAACACACCACGATGACCTCAGTCTTTTCCTTCCTGTTGACTGTAACACCAATGATCCCACAGTTTTCTCCTAACTATAGGTGGGCTGCCGGTGGCGTGGCAGCAGCAGCGGTCGAATGAACAAGCGTCCGTCGAGCAAACAGCAGAGACACGAATCGCTGAATCACACACAACTGACATTTTAGAGGCTTGCGGCATTTGCCTGATCCTGCAGGTCCACGAAGACCAGCATGCAGAGCCGTGATGCATCACATACACGCATGCACACACACACAAACACGCACACTTCAGGCAGGTAACTGAAGGCAAATTTGTTTGCTTTTCGGGGGTTTGGAGGAGGAGCCTTTCATCTGCAGGATCACCTGCAGCTGCAAACCGGAAAATGGGAAAAATTATCAATTTTTAGATGAATAATGATTTATGAGAGCATGTTGCTCCTCCTCGTTTTAAAAAGCATAAAGTGCATCGTGGGAACCTTCTGGGGAAATATGGAGGAACCAATCATTATAATTCTCCTACTGATAATTGTTGCACCTTGTGAACAGAGACTTGGAGAGAAAGTGGTCAACCTGGGTATAAGTGATGACGTGCTTAGATTTTCAGAGGTCACTGTGGCCTCAGAAAACTTCATAACTCTCAAAGTCATCCGGTGATTACATCAAAATTGATGAAATGATGTCATGTATCTCAGGGTCAGAGGCCAGCTCAACTCATCTCTAGCAGTCTCATCAACTTTTGAAGGCAGTTTCTTCAGATTTGGCACCGACATGGATTGAAAGATGAATAAGAATAAATGATGGCATCGTTTTAAACAAGTCTTCACAACCTGTGAAGGATAGAAATGGATGTAAACTACAACCTGATCGGCTGCTGGAGTCATACAACCGCATGATGGGACTTCTAAGTCTTCAGTGATCGTGAGGATGTGAGGATCCTCTCAATGGAGGTTCTGAGAGCTCGGACGTCTTCATCTCTATCGCTGTTTGTCATAAGGTTTTCACTGATAACAGCTAAAACTGATGACTGGTAAACTTTGGATATCGATGTAACAGGCGTAAATTACACTCTTCACACTTTCTGGAAGGAAACAACAACCTTCTGTGTTCCATTCATTTCTGTGTTCATCCATGAGTGAAACAGCAGCCTACAGTTATGCAGGTTAACTGTGTGATGGCTCCACCCAATCATATCTCTGTCCTGCACCCAATCATCTCTCTGTCCTCCAGCTATCGTCTCTCAGGCCCTAATGCAGGCTGAGGTGCGACGTTCCATCTTTATTGGAGACAGCTGGCAAGCAAGCCAAGCGATCGAACATGCAAGAAGCTTGAGGCCACCGATTTAACTGCTGCTAACGAGGAGAGGAGGTTTGAAACACCGCTGAAGCTACGTGGAACTTTGGAGCTTGAAGGTCACACCAAGATTCTGGAGGACAACTACATTTCCTCACAAAGTCGGAGGAGGGGAAAGATGGAGGCAAAGCAGACGGTCATCAAGTGACGTGATTGGCTCAGTGTGAACAACGGTGAACACTTATCCTCCGATGGTGTGAATGAGGCAACGGTCCTGCAGTGTCAGGAGCTTTGAGGCCTCGGATATTAATGACCTCATGTACTGTAAATGCAGCACATTTGCCATTTTGAGCATCACACTGATTTGAAAGGTCTCGTGTTGGATGACTCCTCTTATGATGCAATAATAAAGTCCTAAAATAAATTGCGTATTTACACAACGGGCAGATATGGAGCCACATTGGTACTCATTAGGATCTGTGTTTCCAGGCCAAACTAACACTTGTGACGTGTGTTTCACTTCTGTTTGGCACAGCAACCGAGACTGGAAGGAGTTTACCCAACTGGAAATCCGTGCGGCTGCTAAAGCTGACCAGGTTTAGGGGAGGCTCGTGATACACATTCAAATATACAGTTGTATATAGTGATAAATGCTACCATATTTAAATATGGCAGTATGAAAGGTTTTCCTGGTTCACAGAGAAGCCTAATTTACTGGCCACTGACCCATACATGACCATATGGTTTGCTATAGACACAGATGAGGTAAATACCCGTAAAAATCTGATGGCTCATGACATGATGACATGGCAGGAATAATCCCTGAAATGTGACATGAAAGAAAGGGAAGAGTCAGAGGAGGCAGCCATGACGGGCGGCCATGACGGGCTGTCTCATCCAGTCCAGAACTGGAGGCTGAATCACAGATAATTGGCATTTGACAGCTCATCATCATGACATTTCTCACATAGCAGGACACTGATCACCAAAGGTGCTGTGTGTGTGTGTGTGTGTGTGTGTGTGTGTGTGTGTGTGTGTGTGTGTGTGTGTGTGTGTGTGTGTACGTGCGTGCGTGCGTGCGTGTATGGTTGTGGTGTTTGGTGGTGTTTGGTGGGCAGGGTGGCATGGGGGCTTTGGTTTTACACACACCCAGCTTCTGTTGCCATTGCACCAAAATCTCCTGGTATCCATGTGGGGATTTTTGTTAGTCACCAAAGAGACGCTAATATGCTTGAAATTAATACCAAAAATGAGACATTAATAAACCTCAAATTTCCTGAATGAGGATACAGTTAAAAAAAAATCCCATTATTAATCATCTCTTCACACTGCATCTCGTATTCATATTTTCTGGCACTAAATTTCAATAAATTATCTCATCAACTGAATGTAAATTCATTCATTTTTCACAGCTGTGCATTGAGATTTTGCGAGAAAATCTTGAGCAGTAAAGAGAAGTCATTTTACTCGCATGTTCATCAGTAGATCAGAAGTATCCTAGAAAGTAAATATGATGTGAAATGTAGATGGTGGCATGTGAAGACATTTCAAAGGAAAACATGAATAGTCCTCAACAATATCCGCAGATGTTTATTTTCTGATTGTTTATGAGTGTGGACGTGATACCGTGGCTGACACTTCCAGTGCCTTTCAGCCAAATAGCTATTTTTCCCAGCAAACGCTGAATGTAAATGCATTATTTCAGAAACATATTTACACAGCATAACGCACCAAAGCCACCAACGTGAACTTAATAAGACATGTAGATATAATAAAACAATAGTAGAGACAGCGATTTGTCTGTCATTGTAAAACTACAAATATAGATTCACATCATGCTTTTTGACAGTTTGGTGCTCTGAGGTGGAACAAAACTAATAA
Source organism: Dactylopterus volitans (assembly GCA_901007715.1). Classification (NCBI taxonomy): domain Eukaryota; kingdom Metazoa; phylum Chordata; class Actinopteri; order Syngnathiformes; family Dactylopteridae; genus Dactylopterus; species Dactylopterus volitans. The sequence continues at coordinate 6,210 of CAAKHG010051328.1, forward strand.
ATCCCCCAGTGAAACAATCACAGAAGTCACATGTCCGACGACCTTCACATACGACAAACATTCACACTTACAAAAATGACTGCTACAAACATTTGATGCATTATGAAGAGTCAGTGGTACCACTTATGCTTACTATGTGGCTCTTGGTTATGGTTATATCATGGTTTGAGCTGAAATAAATGGGATTGGTTGTCAGGTAGCGCCAGCAGTTTCATGTAAGAACCCTTAAAGGTGACCACTGAATCCCCTTATCCACGTTTACTTTAGAGGGCTGAAGCTGGCCAATCAAAGCGCTGCCAGTGACACGAGCCTTCCGATATCAAGTAATATTCTGGCATTTCAAGTGAGTAAATAAAACCAAGTCATCTTGGGCGCTGTATGTCAGACAGATTTTGCCACAGAGGCAAAATGTCCAACATCATTAGTGTGCCGCCAGGTAATTACGAGCTTTGCGCTGCGGCTGGCTATGCTCTGGGGTATCATGTTGGCAGTTGACAAGCCATTAACTCCAGTTACGGAGATTTCACGTTGATGTTTACTGGAATTGAAGGGCTTCATAATCCTTAGTGGGCTGAGAAAATGATTTGACGCGTGGACTCGTGAAAACATTTCACAGCAATCTTCAGCTCCGTCTGCGGAACGCACGGTGGACCGTTTCACAACAAGTTTGCTGTTCCTCATTTCTGAGATGTTGGCGTTCTGCAGAAGCACCTTTGTGATGAGCACATTCCTGCAGCTGTACAATTACAGTGTGACCTGTAACGAGTCTGAGAGCTGCCACGCCGGTCATTGACGCTCAATGGCTTCCAGCCTTTTTTAATCAAGTTTCCGTTGTTTTTTTGGATGACAGATGAAGCAGGCACATCCTACTCAACATCTGCTCCTTCAGGAGGCTGATGTGGTTCACGGTGCCTCCCACAAAAGCCATCCTCATAAATAATAATAAATAATATAATAAATGTTATATATGCAGTTAAGTTATGCTGTATAAATTGTAGGGGACGTTACTGCAGATAGATTTCAACTCCCAGCTCTCCAGGTATGTTATCCATGCATCATTTATGATAACCTGAAGGCAAATGCAGACACCTGAGTGTGGTATTAAAGAAGGTGTCCACTTGCGTTTATCTAACAGTGAGCAACAGCTGACATGATTATTCTGTGTGTCCGACCTCAAAGCAAACTGTGCTTTCAAAGGATGGAACAGAGAAAGTGTTGAGTGCAGTCCCATTAACATAAGCTTGATTTTGTTTTTCATTAAATGCAATTCTGAGATTTTGGATTGTTATTTAGTGTCCACTATTTTTCAGACATTTTTTGAGTATATCATCTCCACACCGAATACATACATACTGTAGATTAACTGTCAACCCTTTTCAAGTCTACGTCCATGTTCAGTGTCCTGTCACAGCTCGTTTAGGTGTGACAGGAAACCAACAGCAGTTCCAGACAGCTAAACTGTGTGACTGTCATGCTACAGTCACACAGGTTCGGGTTCGGGTTTGTGGGTGTAACCTGGTGTGAAAAAAGACCTCTTGACTGACTGAAAGTTAACGAGAAAGCGTCTACTGTCAAAGCGCCTTTGAGCAGGGCAGACGCTGCTTAGGAGGTTTAAGGCGATGGCCAGTACTGAATGAGACGGTCTACACCTAGATGCAGGATGCCAATGAAAGATCAGGATTCAAGGCCAGCGCACCTTCTCTGGCAGTTTCCTCCGGCGTCTTTCAGCAATCTACAAGCGAAACCCTCCGACTGTCGGCTGCGTTTGAAACCAGCAGCTGTGTTGATGTGGCTTCAATAACTCAGATGACTGTCAAAAGCCACCTTTGCTGCTGAATTTCTGAGCTCCTTCTGCGCAACTAACAACAAGAAAACGAAGACGAGGACTTCTGAGAGGCAACGACTTGAGTATCAGGACACGTGAAGCAAAGGTCACTAAGGAGGGTCAGCTTAAGCAGGGTCGACTTCAGTGGGTGCAAAGATGCAGCAGAGCCGAGCGTGATGCCATCCATATGTCATGCTGGATTAAATGATACATCTCGGTCATATCTGCATGAAACAAAGGCTCCATAGAGCTCCTGTCAGTGGCTTTCTGTTCCGTGCTTCCTTTCATGTGCAGGCATTTCTTTTCATGCCCCCGCCTTCTTGATCAAGGCTTCACGCTCTCCTTAGAGCTCCACTGAAGAGTTTGTCTCCGTTATCTGATGTGCTTCCACTGCTCAATGCTCCTGCATCTGCTGCGAGGATCAAAGGCCGACAGAGAATTCATCAAAAGGAATTATTCAAAAAAAGAAAAGGGGGAAGCCGATTCAAATGTGAGAGATGTAGCCGGGTTATCCAATATTTGTAGGACGGACAGGCAGCACCAAAAGGGGGACAGCGATCGTTAAAATGGGGAAAATTCAAAGAAGGATTGATCGCTGTAACCTTCGTCTCACTAAATTTAGAGTTTTTGCAAAATTTACCACTCTAACGCATTAAAAAGTAGCCCGACATTATGCGTTGCTGCCCACGCTTGTTCGGTGGTAGAAACTCCTGCCAGGTTCTACCACCGAACAAGCGCGGCCTGCCGTGACGATGGTGACGGATCCCACACCACCGTCTCATCTCCAGCTGGAAGCATCAGAGCTCATCAGCACTGCAACACCTTCAGGTCTTTTTAGAGACAATATTGTTTGCTGATGATATGCAGCTGGACTCTGGAGGTCAGGCTGAGTCACCAACGCCGGAATCTCAGACCAGATGAGGCGTCAAACACGGCTCAGGTCACACCGGGCTGCTCGAGGCTCCGGAACTCATATGAACCCATTCTTCAAACTTTGGTTTCTTATTTTGGAAAAACAAAACTCTTTGTATACCAAGAATTATTTTTTACAACAACACTAACCAAGCAGTGATTGGATAATCAGCTGTGGGTGGAGGAACTTTCATTCATTAGGCTCATGCTACTGACATTACACTGAGCTTCCTCTCCTGCCTTCCCACTGCTATTATGTCCTCCCACGCCACCATCAGGTGTGTTTAGCAGCCTTGTTAGAATCCTATTAGCGATAACTTGCATACAAGTGCCTCCTCTCCTGCTGCTTTAACTCTCACTCAGCTCGCTAAAAGGCTTTATTACACCAAGGAAATTGGCTGATTGGCGCATGCATGACACCTGCCACACTCAGAGAGAACGTGAGTGTGGCAGGTCCGGAACTGTCTGATTATGATATGTGGAGAATGAACACCTGAAATAGCAACACCTTCTGTGTATCATAAGGTTGACGAGTCAAATTTGGCCAGTGCATAATCCCCCAAGTGACTCACCTTTCAACAAAATCAGACCTGTGGAAGGTTATGATTACCGCGGGGGCAGGAAAGCGGCCCGTCAGAAGAAACCATCTTATTGCCAGAAGCTGACATCTTTTAAGGTTTCACAAGCCCAGGCTCTCCTTCGCCTTGGCACGCACAGCCCCTTTTCCCCCTTCCTGTCCCGTTACGCTGCACCACATTCACTCCTCGGGCAGTCTTGTTAATGGGTGGTCAAGGTCAGAGGGTGGTGCTGCACCACTGTGGTATCACTCTCTGTCCGTCCCCTGCTGACGGATTGTATCCCTACTTTTAATTGCCCAATAGACATCGAGGGCTTGGGGGAAGGGGGGCATGTTGAACTCCGCTGCAGTGGGGTATCCATGCTCCAGCTACCCCCCAATTTTAAACGCACCTTAGTCAACAACGCAACACATATTCACCTCACTACAATGCACACACAACACAAGCAGTGGCGGGCCCTGCTTGCTCTGTGGGGCCATGGGGGGCCCTGCATGCTCTGAGGGGCCGTGGGGGGCCCTGCCCGCTCTGTGGGGCCATGTGGGGCTCTGGCTGCTGGGGTCCCTGCCTGACTGCCACTCAGGGTTGGTGTGGCAGGGTGGTGACGCTCCATTCTCACTCCAAATCTTTCCCAGTGACAAACATTCACTGCTGATGCTTGCACACATGCACACACATGCACACACATGCACACGAGCACGCACATGCACACACACGCACACACATGCACACACACGCACACACATGCCACACACATGCACACACATGCACACACATGCACACGAGCACGCACATGCACACACACGCACACACATGCACACACATGCACACACATCCACACACACGCACACACATGCACACACACGCACACACATCCACACACATGCACACACAAGCACACACATGCACACACATGCACACACATGCACACACATGCACACACATGCACACACATGCACACACACGCACACACATACACACACACGCACACACATGCACACACACGCACACACATCCACACACATGCACACACAAGCACGCACATGCACACACATCCACGCACATGCACACACACGAACGCACACGCACTCACACATTCAGACAAAATAAGGCTGGAATAAAACATTTAGAATGCTGATATTATACATATATTGTTGTTGCTGTTTTTTTCTGTTACCCATGTTTTGGCTACTGTTGCTGCTGCTGCTGCTATTTTGTGCCCCACCCCCGTCCCTTGTCTCTCAGGTCCTGCTTGGAATCCACATGTCATAATAATAAAGAAAAAAAAAGGGTTTCACAAGGCAAACACATTCATCATAAGATCGAAAGCATATTTCACCAGTTCGCAGCGATCAGATTAGATTCTGCCTTTGTTTAGTTTTCCCTAAAAACCTGCTGGAACCTCATCACTCTGGCGTTGGCTGTGATTCGCTGAGACGGACGGGTGGGTTCCAACAATGGGGGCGGATTTGGCTCATTTCTTCTCATAGCGACACAGGTCCTCTTTAACAAGCACTCATTAGCAAAAGACTGGAATGAGAGTTTGTGGCCAGCCGAGCGCTGAGGCCTAATTACCGCTGATTTTTGCCAGAACCACAGCCAAGTGGCAAATAACTGGATTACAACGGAGAAGACAAATTAATAAAGCTACATCAGCAGATGAACACCAATATGAAGTTTTCTGCTTCTGAGGATGAAACGGCAGAGTGGGAGTTCTGTGCTCCTGACCTGGGGGACGACCGGCGGGTTGTGTGTGTGTGTGTGAGTGCACGTGTGTGTGGGGGGGAGGGGGGGGGGAGCGGGGGGGTTAGTGGGTAAGGCTTCATTTGTACAAGTAACAACTAGTGACATGTTTGAGAAGCCCTGTGAAGTCCGATCAGGTATCACACACATTGGCTCGCCAGTATCGACTCAGGTCTTCATGTTGAAAATGTCAAACTTGCCAATCAGGAGACTTTAAATATTGTTGGAAACCAAACCAGAGCTCATATTTGACAATGAAATAAATTCACTTGTGTCTTTTAAATGCTTTTGGTTTCTGTGTGACACATGAAATTTAGAACGTGGGCAGCGCTGCAGTTCATCTGCACAGAGGCGCAGACATTAGCATTGCAGACATTAGCATTGCAGACATTAGCATTGCAGACATTAGCATTGCAGACATTAGCATTGCAGACACTGGCATTGCAGACATTAGCATCACAGCCTTGCACATGCTGCCACCTGCTGCAAACTACCGCAAAACTGCTGAGAAACAACGTAATTACTTAATTACTGTGAGAAAGCTGACAAAGGCAAAGCTGCTTTATTCTTGTTCTGGCTGCAAATGTAGCGACGGAAGGTGGCCAGCGACGGAGGGCCGAGTGAGGACAGTCAGCTTATACGAACATGAGGCTCTCGAAATGAAACTCTCCGCTTGCAAGTCAAAACCACAATAGAATAAACATAATGATGTTCCTACATAGCACACCGTGGCAATTCTAACAACAGAACTTTGCAACAGAGTATTCCACAGGCTGATGAGCCAGCCAGATGGCCCCATGGACGCCTTTAGTGACCTCAGATGACCTCAGATGTGCAGACGAGTACAAAGCTATAAAAACAACAGCACAAATACAGAGTGTGAAATGAAGCTTCAAATACAGGCCAGAAAAGTGGAAACACGAGTGAAGCAGCTGCGACAGCAGCAATAGAACAGAGGAGAACATCTCAGCCTTGGAGATGCCAACCAGACACAGCCAGATGAGGAGTCGCAGCTCTTTGTGCTCCAGAATGAAGAGAAATGAGAAGAAATGGATGCAGTCCTGGAAGGAGGGAAGGCGGAACGTGGTGACGGAACGTGGAGGAACACAGCGGAACGTGGCCCTCCAGGATGTTACAGCCTGAATCTACATGGGAAACAATCACAACAATTCACTTCACAAATCCACAGCCGGATGTTTGTCTCTGCTTGGCGGCTCAATCACGTCAAGAACCCAGAGATGACACGTCCACCACGTCAGCGGGAGCAGGGCTCCTACTGAGGGGAGACCAGCAGGTGGTGGGTGTGTGTGTGTGTGTGTGTGTGTGTGTGTGTGTGTGGGTGCGTGCTTCTGAGTGAGTGCGTGCGTGAGACAGGGAG
>CAAKHG010051341.1:0-20560 GCA_901007715.1 Dactylopterus volitans
CCCCCCCCCCCCCCCCCTCCCCTCCTGCCGCCGCCGCTTCAGGTCACACGAGCCGCGAGCACACGCGGCGCTAAATTATCACTAATCCTGTTTGTCAGATTAAAGGGGAAATTGAAACGGCCTGTTATTAATCAGCAGCAAAGTGGTGCAAAGAGGTGTTCCGAGTCGATGCCGGGCGACGCTTTTTATTTTTCATGAATCAAGCAGCGGAGCGTCCAGCTGCGTGAGCTAATGAACATTATGATGGATTAATATATATATTTTTCCGCGCCTGCAGCTGCGGCGGCGAGCGTCTGGATCTGCTGTGATGCTCGTAATCGAAAGCAGAAGCGTGTGGACATCAGGTTCCTCTCCCGAGTGCCGACCGACCCGGATAAGGGCCAGTCATTGAAACACGTGGTTTAATTTAACCATGGAACACACACGCACAGCTCTATGACATTAAACACACCATAGATGACTTTCCAGAGGGGTCCACAGTCTGCATCCTGGTTTCAAGAAACGACAACTTTTTGTTTGAATCATTTATCTTTTTTTTAACGCTCAGAGGTGAAATGGAAAAGATTAATAAACATAAACAATTAATGCACGTGGCCTCATTTAAACTTGCTGTTGCTCCCTCAATTGGAAAAAAATATGCTCGCTGCTAACTTGAGGTCAGCGACGCAGACAGCGCCCCCTGCCGGACCCACTGATACCAACATTAAAGACACGTTGCGATCCTGGGACTTGGTGGTCTGTGGCCCAGGAGGTCTGCGGCCCAGTTCTGGTCCCCGGGCCATGTTTTGCCTGCGCGTGCTGCAAAGTAACGCCTCACCCGGCGAGCTTCTCTTTTATCCATTTAAAAAGAAAAAAATCACAAAGTGCCGAGTCAGAGCAGCCGACCGGCTGAGTCAGCGCCGCGGCGTGAGGCGAACTTTAAAACGCCCGCTGTTGTCAGGTTCTTGCGTTCGGGTCGCCAGGGGTGGTTTGTGATGAAAGAGCCTCCACTCCTGACTCGGGTTTCAAAGGGGTGGGAAATTCCCGGTAAATTTCCGGAAACTTTCCATGGGAAGTTAAGCCGGGGAATTTTGGAAATATTCCATTGTGGAAACTATAGCTATATAGTGTATATAGCTATAATAGGCTAGCCTCTTAATTGGTCAATGAAATGAAAACTAGCTTACATTTAGCACCTAACTTACCAGCTAGCTAGCTACTGCATGAATAGATTTTTATTTAATTTTTGCAAGTTAAACAGTAATACCATTATAGATCAAATATATTTACCCCATAATGTTATAAAAAACTCCTTGACTTTCTATAACGGGCAGGCTCAACTGTGTGGCTTCACTAGTCTTGTGCTTTGGGCTCAAAAGTGTGGCCTCCAGGGTTTAAGCAGACATCTGTGCATGTGATGGAGGCGTGCACAGTGCACGCAGGGGGCGTGGCCTCAGTAGCCCTGTAGTAAGCAGTGCTGTGTGCATGTGACTGAGGAGTCTACTTGCTTTAGATCTACTTGTTTTAGCCAAGATTATGCTACTATATATATTCCCCAGCTATATTTAAGGTCCCTGTTCAGGGCCAACCTTCAAGTTTGTAAATGTCTGTTTTATTCCAATAAATTCCTGTTAATTTCCATGGAAAGTTTCCAACTTTGAAAATTCCCGGAATTTTGCAACCCTATCCCCGCTGCAGCTGTGACTGCTGGTCGTTCCCACGGCTCCTCGCGAGGCGGTGCGTCTCCTCGCCGGCGGATGGCGCCGTGGATCATGCGAGGTGCTGCGATCGCGACAGATGAATGATTCATGCTCATGAACCCGAGTCTGCCGAACCAGGATGTGCAGCATTTGGATCACGTAGCTCATTAAAATGAGGAGTCTGCGGATTCATGATAAGTTCCGTGTCGGGGTTTTGTTATTCGGGGTCAGGCCCACTTGGGACATGGCGAGATATTGTGTGCTGTATGGCCTGAATCACTTATTAATATGAGTTTTTATAATAAATTGGTTATGCATGATTGATGTGTGGGGCTGTCTCATATTTTGGTGTTTTTGTTTCAGTAAATTTGCAGTTTACACTGATTCGTCATGACCTCCTGAGATAGCCTCCCATGGACGGATGTCGCGAGTTACATCAATAATGTCGCGATTAAGCCAGTGTTAAATTAATAAATGAATTTTTTTCTTTCTTTTTCTTTTTCTTCTTCCCCCCCTCACAAAAGCATTCTTGTTGATTCTTTATATATAATTTTTGTTGTCGTTGTTATCGATGTCGTCACTGTTTTGTTGCTAAATAAATAAATTACAAAAAAAAAAAAGATTTGCATTCACCAAAAAAAATAAATAAATGAATAAATGCTATTTTCTTTGTCAGATTCGTCAAACTGTCATTGAAAAGAAATTATTAAAAGTATTTTAAAGTTTATTATTCAGATGACGACCAAACATCAGGGGTTCATAATAATAATTTTCTAGTAATAATTGACTCAACGTCGCCATCTAGTGGTCAGGTAGAGAAGGGCGCCCCGCCCTCCGCCTTTTGGATTTCATGGTGTGAGGACGGGCAGGTGATTTGCGCATGCGCACTCACTTGCGACACTCACTGTGGAGGGAAAGTCGCTACGCGGAGTTTGAACGTGCGCGTGCGCCAGTGCCGCGCGAATCTACGTCGTTTACGTCAATCTGCGCCCCGAACGTTGTCTAATGAGTTAACGCACCCCGGAAGTTCGGTTTGCCAGCCGCCATGATGATGACAACGCCGCCGCCATTGCAGCGGACACGTCTCCGCGTCTTTCTCTTTGAAAAAGTACCGCTAAAAGGAGTAAATTGAGGCAAACGACCGACTCACGGCGCGTGTAACGGAGACGTGGACGGAGGAGTGTCCGAACCGCGCACGTTTACCGTTTAAGAATGGGAGTATCGGCTCCGTCTGACGGGCTGCTGCTGCTGCTAGCCGCGTTAGCATCGCCTGCTAGCCGCGCCAACGTCACGTCCAGGTGACGAGGCGAGTCCGTGGCGGCAAAATACAAACTGGGCCAAAATGGACGCGGATTGTTTTTTTTATTTTTTTTTTGTACGAACGACGAGGACGACAGCGACGACAACGAGTGTTGGCGGCCGCGGACGGAAGTCGGAGGAGCCGCGACGAACGACGAAGAGACTCCTTATCCTCGATTTATTTATGGAGGAAGAGAGAGACGGCAAGATCTGCAGATACAGTAAGATACAACACACACACACACACACACACACACACACACACACACACACACACACACACAGGTTTGTGTTGCTGTCCGGTGAGCTAACCGGTTTGCACCGGCTGACGCCAGCGTGGCTCCAGAGCTGTGGAGCCCGGCCCCCCCCCAGCAAATGGCCCTGTCCTCTGGCGTTGGGGAGGCTCTCAGAAAATCAATTTTTTCCCCCGAGTTTGGTGTTTTTAGGATCCGGCTGTGAGGCGGGGCCCCCGTTAGAATGTGGTTTTGCATACCCCGCTTGTTTCCGTCTGTGGGCAATGACTCATGAATGTGTGCGTGGTCGGAGCGTCGCAGGGGGGCGCTGTGGAGGCAGTGGAACCACTAAAAATTGCTGGATTAATGCTAGGCAGCGTCCTTGAAAGAGTTGTGATGATGACACACATGCATGTCTGCAGTTTTTGGAGTGATGTGCGTGAGCTTTTGGTGGCTTTTCATGCTGTAATCTTTTGTATCAGCTGTGCAAATTCATGAAAGGATCCTCCAAACCTTTCCTGCTGGGGCCCGTAACATGCAGCAACAGTCGGGGGGGTCACAGGCGTAACTTGACAGCATGAAATACAAGTGCAGAGTGGCCAGTAAAAAAGTATTTATCTAATATATGTATTAAATCTGGAGCGCGCATTGAGGGTTTTCTCATGACAGGAGGTGGTAAATGCTCCGAACTGGAGATTCTGGTGTCATGTCACATACATGAATATAAGATATGGCTGATACAGTACGTCTTTTAAGCAAAGTACAAAATCACCACAGATGATAAGCTAAAATGAGTTAAATCATTTTTGGATTTAAATAAGTTAAATTGGCGTCCTTGATTAACAGGACATTGGCGTCCTTAATGATCTTAAACCTATTTGGCCTGACAAGTATCCTCATCAAGGTTACTCCAGATCACTAATGAAACCGAGATGCAACCAGCTTTAGTAAAAACTGATTTCCTGGATCTTGTCTTTGCAGTTCGTGCAGCTTTTTGAACAAGTAAATCCCATCCTTTCTGCAGTTTTTCGAACTAACTGACGATAGTTTTTTCCCCCATTGGTGTGTCAACTGCGTCCATCAAAGGCGTCGCAGCAGAAGGTGGCAAGGAGTAACCCTCTTAGCAGCTCGCTGCCGGAGCCCACGGTTTGGCACATTGTCGCCCACGCGGGATTTGTGGATTTGGCGTTGCATCATGGTCTATGTAGGCACCGGCGACGCAGCTGCACTGCAGCACCCGAACGGGAGCACACTGTCTTCTCAAGTCAACATGATACGAGAACGGAATGTTGACTTGGATGTAAAGTCCTCATATCCGCATGGTTTTTAATCGGAGAATTACGCTGAATCTAAAAGCAGTGTTGGTAATTCTCCCGTGAGCCACCTGGGACGTGAGCTCTAAGATTAAGCTGGCAGGTGTCACAGCAACAAATCTTGAGCACCTACAACCTGCATTTCGTTTTGGATTCCCATCAACTCATCAGCTGCGATCAACATGCACCAACCCCACTTAAGTTATATTAATAGCTTCAGCATTTTAAATCCGTGTTGATTTATTATTGTTGCACCTCGAAACTGCTTTTTTTTTGTCTTCTTTTGCTCACGGCACTCAGTGCGCAGTACATATTACATCACTCTTATTTAATGTTGCACAACACTCTTGTGCCCTTGATGGGAAACGCCGGGTCTTCTCCACTAGATGGCAGTGTGTGGCCAGACTGGACGAGGGCGGCGCTGCCGAGAGCAGCTGAGACGAATGGCGGCACCAAAGCGAAAATTCACCGCTCTGCAAAAAAAAAAAAATCCTCAACGCTGCCGACGCTGCCGAGGCTTTGAGACGGTTTAGGATGAGCTGCTAGACATCAAGTAAACACTGCCGATTGTTTTTCATGTGTGCGTGTGTGTGTGTTTGTGTGTGTGTGGAAGCAGCCTATAATTACATCTAATTAGTGATGCACAGACACAGGAAGTTGATCTTTGCTTGCAAACAGCTGTTGGATTAAGTGGAAGGTCAAGTGGAGATTACAATCGCGGTAACTGCTGCAGTTTCGGTGGGCGCCGGCGGGGCGAACCCCTCTCCACGCTCGAATGCAGCTCCCATTAGCGGGCAGGCGAAAACCCGTGCGACACGTCGGCGTGCAAGAAAGGCCGATTTGATGGCGAGGAAATCAAAAGGTTGAAGATGTTTTTTTTTTCAAAAAAGAAAGACGCGGCGGTACGACACGTTTGGTTTCCCCTCACAGTTGGAAGGAGGCCGCTCTGAGGCCACAGACCGTTTCAGCTGAGTGCTACAGAAAAGCCCAAGAACGCGTGAGTTTCCCCGCCAGCCGAGCACCGCGGGTGATTAGCACCCCTGATTAGCAACACTGGAAAATCAGCCGCTTTTAATGCGAAGCTAAAATGAAAACCGGAACCCTCGCTGGCTTCGCGAGCACTCAGAGAGAGGATAAATTAAAGGCCATTATCTGAAGTACATGAAATTCTCACACGGGGGGGGGGGGAAAAGAAAAAATCAATCTTGTAACAGTCCCAAACTTTGCAAATTGTTTTCTAGCCGCCTTTAAGATGAAATATGGAGGGCTTTCTTTCTCAAGGGGACACGAAGGTCAGACTGCACGAGGCCACGAGACCTGATGACCCGACGCGAAGGGCCAGACCAGATTATTGGCCCTCTAGATCAGGATGTGAACCACCATCCCCTTCTCCACCTCCCGTCCCGCCACCTCCCGTCCCGCCACCTCCCGTCCAGCCCCGCCTTCTGTTCCCTGGCATCCGCGCAGGCTGACCAGTCCCCAGCCGCCATTGTCACGGCCCATCTCAGTCTTTTTCTTCTTCCTGCGCTTTGTTCTCCCTCCGTCTCCCCTTCCCATCATCCTCAAAGTTTCAACAAAAGACCTTCTCATTGAATTTAGCGGCCGGCTATTGAATATGCCAACTCCCGAGTTTAAGGATTTTCTTCTTAATATTTTTTCTCCTCCTGCCTCATTAGATGCCTCTCCGACTATTGTACGGCTCATGGCGGGAGCTCAGCAGAGAAAATGGGCTCAGCTCCAGCCGGAGATACATCATGAATTTCAATGCGGGCTGACGACTTATTCACTTTCTCCTCTGTCGGGCGACGCGGCGCCAAATACCTGAAACGCGGCGGCTCCCATTCATCTACATCAGGCATCATTTCTGTCCCGCCGCTACCGCCAGAATCTCAAATATCCCCGCTCGCGCCCAAGCTAAGTGTCGTCCTCCATTGTGGTGGAAGTTGAGGAATGCTCAGCCGTGACTGCTAAATGCCATCCGTGCTCGCTGCGGCATCCGCGAGCCTCGGCGTCCTTTGGCGCCGCCGGGGCGCGAGGCAGGCGATAGCGCCGCGGCGCAGTGTGGAGGCGTCGCTGTCGCTGCCGCCGCCGCGCACGCGCACGCGGAGCCTCAATCAATGTAATGATACTCATCGTTTCTTATTGCGGGTTCTTTGCTGTGATGGTTGCAAATGATCCCTGGAAGCCTCCTGTGAAAACACTCACCTTTTCTCATGCACACACACAAACACACACACACACACACACACACACACACACACACACACACACACACACACACACACACACGGAGCTTTGCCCTCCACATCCCGGGCTCGCCCGGTCTTATCAGGGATCAGAGGAGATATCAAATCGTGTTAGATTTCCAATTTCAAGCCCTTTCTTTCCTGCCCCCGCCCCTGTTTCAGCCAGTCAGCGCGAGGCACCGGCCCTCAAAAGGTGCGGCTTGTCAGCGCGAGGCCCCGTCACGCCGCTTCAAATGACTCAATTAATTGAAAAGTTTAAGTCAATTACGCATTAATTAAGCTCCAGTCCGTGGAGGGAGACGGGCGACCAAATAACAACTTGACAATGAGAGCAAGCTCTTACATATTTTTTCAGTTTTCTGCGTTCTCTTTGGTTCCTTTTGTATATTTTTTCCCCCTCGCCCGCCCCCAGCCGTCACACATTGATGTGTTGATCTCCGAAAAAGCTACGTGATAAAGTCGTCTAGACTGGAAAAGGCCACCTGCTCCCGATGCTCCGATAGCAACTCAGACAGGATTATACCGAGAACAGAACGCCATCTGCCACCGCGCGCCACGCTTTATTATTATTTTTCACCCATTAAAATTAAGCATACACAGACACTCCTCTTAACGCGGCTCACCACTCGGGTGGCTTTTTTTTTACGGCACGGGGAACCTTATGTTTCTTTTATGGCTCGCGATTGATCATTATTTGCAATTTTAACTAATTATGATAACTGTGGGATAAGTTACGGCGCGTCTGAGCTAAAAACACATCACCCGGGGATCGTAATCTCAATAGCTCTGAGCAAATGTGATCATATCCAGCGCGGAGCACCAGCTGTAAAATGTTACGACCCCCCTCGATAAATTTGCATCCGAGAACGGCTGACTCTTTTATGGTAAAATTATAGTGAGGCTGAGTGGGACTGTATTTTACTCGGGGCCTGGAGGGATTAATGGGCCGTACCCGTTTATCACGCGAACAGACCCTTACGTCTCCTCCCTTTTTCTCTTTTACTTTAGCTTTACTTTGCCCGAGTGTGGACTGGAAAACTGTGCAGTCTTATTTGTACAGTTGAATATTTGAGCCCCACCGTGTTGACACACACGCGCGGGAGCCTGACACCGGAGCGCTGCTCTCGCATTCACGGCTGAGGATGTAAATGCTCAGCGGGTTCCATCGGGATTTGTGACATCACAAATCTGCTCCGGTGTTTGCCGAACTCAAAACGCGACGCTCAGGCTGAGAGTGACCTTCACAGCCAAGCAGCGAGATGTCTTGTGTTGAAGTTTTGAAATGAATTCATTTGCATATTCATACAGTCAGGGATTTTTTTTTAAATGAGGCAGGAGAAGTAAATGCTCTTTAAGGATTTAAAATGGTGATTTTGCTTTTAGTTTTCTACAAAAACAAACATTTTTGATGCCTTATTACACATGTGGATGGGGAGCTTTTTGTTTTAGCCGCTTGATTAGGATTTTGAAATGATCACAGTAAGTAAACGGTCGTTCAGTGAATGAAAGCCTCATCATAGTAGGACCAACGTAACCTTTCCATCAACCATTTTGTCAATATCACATGCGCGGCTCAGCCATAACATTAAACCCACCACGGGTCTTATGTTGAATTTGATGTGTCCCTAATATTTTGATCATCCCACTCATGTGTGCCCGGGTGACCAAAATATTAGGGACCCCTCTCAGTGTAACCCAGCGCAGCTCCACAGTGTCACACGTTACAGTCCCAATAAGGATCATTCAGATGTGTCAACACCTCTCTCACACACATCCAATCAGAACTTAACATAAAGTTCCTCTGGCGTGGAGATTTTATGTCATGGCCGTTGCATCACATTCCAAGGTGCACATGTCGTGGTTTTTAATGTTATGGCTGATTGGGGGGGAGCAGAGGGCGCGTTACAACTTGCAGGGCAATCGGTGTCGGCGAGGTCTGTCGCCGCAGCGCTCGGTTTCCCTCCATCACAAACCCGGCGCACCTATCGGCTCTGTGCTTTGTCATTTCATTGTAACTGCTGCTGTCACGAGAATGACTAAGCGGGATTGGCTCTCCAGGGGGGAGTTCACCCTCCAACATAAGGCAGGTTGGCGGCGGGTGTGAAGGGGCAAAAAAAACGGCATCAGACTAATGGTCATAATTGTTTAAAAAAAAACCAAAACCCAACAACCCCAGAAGCGGTCGTGTCTCCATCGCCGCTTCCCCGCTGTCTCATATCTCAGCGGCGCTCTTCTAATGAGTGCTGCTTCTTCATCCTCTGTGCGTGGAGAAATGGCATCGTCGCGTGATATTTCAACGCGCATCCAGACATCAACGTAGATCCACACAAAGGCAAAAGCAAAAAGGTCGAAAAGACTTAAGTCAGCACATTCTTTGTTACTAATGTTATTTGTTTTCCAAAGACTGTTTTTGTCCACAAGAGATGAACAAATGTGATTTTTATCTAAACGTTTTAATGTAAAATGCAAATAAGTGTATCTTCCTCATGAAGCTGTGATTAGGCTTCTGCTCTAATAGTGGCAGAAAATGAACAGACCGAAACAATTAAAGCTGCTAATCACAATTAGGTTATGGAAACTAACTATTGTGCACTGTGGCAACTACAGAACGACATCAAGGACATTTAGAGTGGTTCCCTGCAAGCTTTGCCTTTACTCTTTCATTGTCTCTGTTCCTGAATGCAACATGAACACTGGCAACGCTTCTCCTTTAAAAGTTGCCGTTTTAATTTTTTAACCTTATGTTGACCTTGTGTGCCTCCGACACGTCTGAAATGTGCCCCGTGCTGAGTCTGAGAGCGCCCTCACCCCCGGCGACTCGCCTAATCAGTCATCAGCTGATTTTAAATGAATGGTAATAAAAATATCCAGTCATGCACGTTGCAGTTTTCGCGCCAGTTGTTGAGGGGAGGCTTCTGCATCAATTAGCATAATAAAGTCTGCTTCTTAAAATATGGATGTCTCTTGATTTTCTGCCCCTCGGACCAGTTCAGCCCAGTCGGAGCGGCGCTGGATTTACCCACGCGGCGCTCGTGGCACGTGAGAGTCCGGAGAGGGAAAATACTGCGTGAAAGTGCCTCATTACGGCTGCTTTCCAAATTAAATGGAGACGATGTATTATTCATTTGCGCAGAGTCCCCGGTGATTGAGGCCCAGAAGAAAAACAGGAAGTATGTTGAGTTTTTTTTTTTCTTTCTTTTTTCCTCTCTGCCAGCCACTTAGCAATTGGTTGATACACTCAGCTCTGCAGTCGGGACCCAAGAGAAAGTATGCAGCATTTGCTTACATAAATTACAGGATGTCCGGGAGGCCTGATCAAATGAGAGGCCTTCCCCTCTTACCTGGCAAGAGCATCTTTCCTGCACGCACAACAACACGGCGTGAGAAAGTTTCAAAAGTTCAACCCGGCGTCTGGAAAGCGTCAGGGCAATCAATGGAAACCATAAGTTTAATGGAGCATGCGGGGAATCATAAGTCCACACGCAGCGAGAGAGATCATCCATATTTTCCAGCAGCTTGGAGACGTGTCGATCAGCCACGAGGTAAATGCTCCGCCCGGACCGGCAGTGGGAGCGGAGGCAGCACGCCGCGGGTTCCAAACCCAGACACATGATTTGTTCTTAATAGCTGCCGGGGCGAGTTTGGTGGGAGGAGCACAAGTGGACCACGTTCCCCACGTTCCCCACGTTCCCCACGTTCCCCACTCTTCTGGCAGACAACTGGGAAAATGCTAGAGCTCACACTTTAAACATGGGCGCTTAGCTTTCGCGAGTTGACGGGGAAGTTTGGGCTCCGGAGTCGGGAGTGCCGTCACGCCCATGTCAGTAGACCATTAACCGTAACACAGCCAACGGCCATAAGTGATTTAATCGTCTTTATCTGCTCATTCTTTGCCACTATGAAAGGAGCCTAATCGCAGCGTAATGATGCATTATTAACAAGAAAGAGAGACGTTCGTTAGCATTGAACATGAAAACTTTGCCATGCATGGACCGTAAAAGACGTGCAACCGGATGATGCCATGAAAAGAGCGCCGGTGAGCATCAGACGCTGGTGTTATGACAACAACCAAAAAAAGGCAGTTGGTTGCTTTTCAAATGAATGAAATAAATACAAGCAAGTATAATAGAACCAAACGAAAATCAGCCCGGTTTGTGTCTAGTTACAGCGAGGTGCACAAGGACTTCGCATAAGCGCAGGGCACAGGAACACAAACAAACACACCCAAGAGCAATGGCGGCCGCAACAGCTGGGAAATGACACCGAAACGGTGATGGGCATTCCATTTTTTTTTTGTTTTTTGTTTTAAACGATTGTGCGAGAAAGCAATGGCCTTCTGTGCGAATAGTCACGATCATGTAATAATTGCGACTTCCCGAGGAGTCCTGCTTTGGTCTCCAGGTCCCCTTATGGAACAAGGCCGCAGTATCAATCTAAAAACGAGGGCGGAACAGGCGTGCAGGCATAGAAGCGGCGTCTTAAAAAACAAACAAACAAAAAAAACAAAGCCCAGCATGTTTTTGTTTTTGTTCAGCTTCTTACATAATAAATACACCCTCCTCTTTGATACAGAGACTAATGATTCCCTTTGCATTGTGTGATATCTGCTGCAGATACTTCCTCCGTGCACAGTGATACAGTTTTAAAGGGGGAACTGCAATTAGAGGTGGGAGGGGGAAGTGGGTCACCGATGACACCGGGGAGTGCAGCAGAAAGCGCCGCGCTCTTGTCATGTCGGCTCCCGCTAAGCCGCAGTCACTCAGGAGAGACCCCCGGCGTCGGCGGTGTCAGCGGCGAATCCGCTCCGGAGAAGCACCTCGCCGGCCATCGCGGCTCACAGCCGGAGCCTCCGATATGTCGGATGACAACTGTCGTGTCTCACGCTGCCAAATGACTGCATACGTTTAAGGAGATTAGGGATCCGTCCAGGCTTTTGTGTGTGAGAGGAATCGGCATGTTTGAAACGGCGGCAGCCTGCGACGTTCAAGCGGCTCGTTCCAAACTGCTGTTTTACCCCGTCCATGTGATTTCTGGACGTTTTTTGAGGAATGCGGCGCACATCACATTCCTTTTTAATGGCAGCTTAATAGATTGCGTGTGTGTGTGTGCGCGCTTTTTTTTGTTTGTGTGTGTGTTGTTACACTCCTGTCACCCCATGGTAGTAATTGCTTTTAAAATGGCTACAACAAGAGCGCATCACTGGCTGCTCTTCAGACTGATGTCTTTTTCAGTGGTGACCGGAGCTGGCCGCCATCCAGCTCGTCATCGTTCAGTCTGCAGTTTATTCCAATTCTACAAACTGAATTGATGCGCGGGCGCATGCAGGAGTTGTGGAGCCCATAATTCCGATCTTACAGGGGAAAAAAGTCTCTGCCGCCTCACCACATGTGAGATGCACAGCGGATTTCGGGTTTCCTGTTCCACCCGGTGGCCTCCTCCTCCTCCTCCTCTCTGAATCACCCGTGCTAGCCGAGCCCCATTTCTCTTTCAATCAAGCCTGCCCATGACTGCGTTTTGTAGAATTTCCTTGAGGAGACGACATGCGTCATCACCCCGAGCTCGAAGCTGCGGCACGTAAAGTTGCTTTTCCTGCACGACCCTGATTCAAACGCTGCAACGTAATCACGCTCCCCAGGTCCCATTGCAGAACCCTGCATTTTTAATGGACAAGAGCATGTGAAGTGTGACAACATGGTTTCTGTTATTTCAGGTAGTTTTTATCTCACTGATGCTCATTTTACTGACAAGTTTTGTTTCAATTAGCTACTGAAGGCTATACAGATGGGGAGGTGGCTTCATGATTGACAGCAGAGTGAAACTGCAGAATCACAGAGACATTTAAGGACTTCTGCTTAGGAATTGTAGATAAAAAAAAAGTGGAGAGGACATGTGACGGTAACTTTCCATAACCAATATTATCTGTTTCCCATATTTCACATCTATAAGGGCTTTGGCAGCTGCCTCAGTGGCATCGATCACAGTGGAGATGAGTTTCACTCAGAACCTCCCTCAGTGATGATCGCCAAGCACTTATTATGCCGGTCATCAACTCGGGCGGTTGAATTTCATCGACATGGACATTGATAGGATGGAGAGTTTGTGTCAATAACTATGTCAGACGCGGCTTGAAATTCATAAAAAGATAAATACGTGTTCCCAACTCCCCACGAGCAGCTCCTCGGCTCGGCTGATGACTTTGACCGAGGCTTTTGCTGTTTGTCCAAACAGTCTTAGCGGGGATTAGGGCAAATGAGAGTCTAGCAAAGGTACCAGGAGCTGCGGTAACACGCCGCTGGAGTGTGTGTTACACCGCTGCCAAACTCGGATTA
The DNA here is from genome assembly GCA_901007715.1 of Dactylopterus volitans. Taxonomy (NCBI): domain Eukaryota; kingdom Metazoa; phylum Chordata; class Actinopteri; order Syngnathiformes; family Dactylopteridae; genus Dactylopterus; species Dactylopterus volitans. Next base: position 13,100 of record CAAKHG010051341.1, read on the forward strand.
AATGGCGTCCAGGACAAACGTCCCCCGTGGTGCTTCCTCCAGTTTACCCTGTAATCCCACAAAATTATGTGGCCTGGCTAACGATTAGCTCACTGGAGGCTAAGAGTTGGCGTGTTTGCCAGGTTCGCTCATGTTTACATGGAGGAAGACTCATTTCATTCTTGAATTGCGGCCTCAGTCATTTTAAGACCTGGGATCGCCTGAATCAGATTGCCCCACTATCCAATTATATTAACAGTGTACAGTATACACGTTTACTGATGTATACACACGTGGACAAGATCTGAAATAGATATTTTTTTCCTGAACATTTGTTGCTGAACATTTCTGCTGGTCTGTGTAGAACGGAGAAGGAAAACCATGCGTCCTTAATCCCTGGCCGTTCATCGCTCAGGAATCGATTTAAAGATTTATTTATTTTTCTTACTAATATTCGACGCACCTTCCTGCCGCTCCGCGAGCGTTGTTATTTGGACGGCGTCAAAAACCACAGAAAGGTGATAAAACGTTTAAAGCCCTAACAGACGTATAGACAGGACAGGATGTCTAAACTGCACATGTTTAAGATGGATTACTGTGAAGTTGTGGATGGATTAGCCTACTGATATCTTTAATATACTTTCGGCGAAACATATTAAAATTCCACTGCAGGGAAGAATATTATATAGGCTTCACACACGCCAGATTTCTGCGACCAGACTTCCCAAAGGGAGCTGAACAGACAGCTGCCCTTTCCTGCACGGTGCTGATTTTGTTTTCGGTTTTTCATGACACATGTATGGTTCAGTATGGCGCTGCGGCTCATGAATATTCAGATGCCCTTTTCCTCATCGTATTCCTAATTCCTAAGTATCGGAGCGTGGAAGGGACAGACTGACCAGCTCCTCCATCTTCATCATTTCAAAATGTCCATTTAGCACATAAATGATTCCTCAAGTCGCAACAACAAGCTCCCGGTTAACACTCATGGCCATTTTAGAAAAATGGCGTCTTGTTTTTGGCAACACAGATCAGCTTCTTGCTTTTCCGTGGAATTGCTGTCTGTGTGCCACCTTGCAAATGGCAGCTGATGGCACATCGAGCGTAAACACGGGGGAAGGCCGCCTCGGTGCGCTACGTGTTTATAAATGAAGCTTGAAATTTCACCCGAACCTAGAGCAGAGACATGCAGGATCACCTGACTTAACCAGGTACCAGCAGGCGTGTTGGACCAGTGGAAGAGTCTCAGGGTTTATTTTGCATTCATTGTTGGTACTCATCTATTTCCACATGAAGCCGCCGTTTACCACAGTTCTCCATGCGGTTTCAAACGAAGGCGTCCCTCGGCTGGCCCGGCTGCACGGTCGCCGCCGCCGCCTCCCTCCCACCCGGCGTCGATCCCGCTGATTCCTGATAACGGCCCACGTGCCAATAGTTGACCCTCCTTCACCCGAGTGAGGGGCCGCAATTAGCCAACAAAAGGTAATCTCAATCAATTTCAATTTCACCTTTGCAGGGACTGCTGAGAACATGAGGGGTTAATCACCCCCTCCGCCCCCGCAGTATTGATTGGTGTTACTTGCCGGCCCGTTAATTAGGGTGACTGATTTGGCAAGCGGGGTCGGCGTGAGAGATAAATGATAAGCAGCAGCGAAGGCGACGGCGGAGTCATTCCAAAACCGCCACTCAACACTTTCAAGCCTCCTCGGCTCGCTTTCTTCTTCTCACGCATCCAGCTTGGTTCTCGTCTGAATAACGCGGCTCAATCTTCCCTTTTTCCTCCTCCTGCATCATGTTTGACGAATCTCGCCTGATGGTGGCATTTTTCACCGCTCAAAAAAAAAAAAAAAAAAAAAAAAACGCAGGAGAATTTGCATATCGCACACTGTACCAATGACAAGAGGGCGCCGGCAATACGCCGGTTGTTCCTTATGTATTTTTCATGATGTGCCGCTTGCAGAAGCTTGTATTAAAGGTGACTTTTTCTCCTCGCTGAAAGAAGATACCTCTTCCAGCTGTCTGGAGTTGTCATGTCTCATTGATGGGCACATGATATGGAATGAATAAAAGCCAGCCGAAGGAAAAACGCATCCGAGGCAGGAGCTCTCGGAGGCTGCCGGGGCCGCTCGGCCATGCTTGGCTACACAGGTGACAGTGTGGCTTAACTGTGGGAGCCAGGCAGGCAAGAGCTGCCAGGCAACTCTAATTGAAATCCCCTCTTATGCGAGACGCACGAGATGGAGCTGTAAAAGCGCCTGTAATTACCGTGGCCACTAATGAGAGGTAATTAGGTCATATGGCAGCGTCTCGACCGGGGCTCGGCTGCATAAGGTGCGGCGTGGAATTAAAAAGGCGGGCAGGCTCCAATAAACTCCTGGTGCTCATCATCATTGCGCATCATCATTACTAACAGTTCATTAGTAATAACTAGCCGGTGCCTAGCCATCATGGCGGGTTCTCAATGGACGGGGAAGGGCCGATGGTGGTGGGGAAAATAAGCCGCTGCTTTTCAGACCGTCCTCCGCTTCCGAGTTCAGTTCCAGTGATGACATAATATTACGCCCGGCGTAAACAGATCGGCACAGTTCTCCTCCACGCGGCTCTGCGATGATTTCATGGGCAAATTTGTACCGTCAGCTGCCCCCATGAAGTTTCTCCCTGCAAGCGCGTGCACACACACACCGACACCCACACACACACGCGCGCGCACACACACACACACACACACACTTGTGCACAACCGCAGAGCTGATGCACAAAGCCAACCTGGAAAAACGTCAGAGGATTTTGTTATCTGGATAAACTCCCAGCGATATGTTTTTGAATCTATATGGTCATTTTTTTTTTAAAACCAGAAAAAAAGGTAATAAAATGTCATTGACATTCGCATGGAGAAAAATTGCATCAGGTTAGTTGGGAATGAAATGTTTGTTGCCATTGCTGCTTGTTGTTGGACACAGGTTTCACCCTGACATTTGGAAGGTTTTTGGAAGGTTTATTCTTGAAAATGTCCCGTTTTCATTGCCAGCAGTGAACGCCGTCAAGGACCGTTCCTGCGCTTGTCGCATTCGAGGGTGAACAAGCTCCGAGTGGGAGCGTGTCTCCATTAGTGGTGAAATTTTGGGCCTACTGTTTTTGAAAGTATGCACCTGTCATAGTTCACCCATAGGCGTTTGCGCAAGTATTATCATAGTACTTAATAGAATGGAATTGCACTTTTACAATGTGTGTATTGCGAGAACAATTTTGTGAAAAATTGCGATTTGCTACCTTTAGCCTGACTTCAAATTTTTTTAATCCAGAAAGAAAAAGTTCTCTGACTGTCCTAAAAAACCTGCCGCAAGGTTTTCATGCACCTTTGCGGCGAAATTGAATAAATGATCGATACATGGCGTCCTTGTATAAATATAACCACACAAAATATTTGGATAATCTGCTGTATTGATTTTCTCCGCCTCCGCCAGTCGGCATACCAACCAAATGATTAAAAAGCTTTTACTGCCAGGGAAATGTTACTTAAACGTGTGCGTTGGGCTTCGTGTCGAGGCGATGGTGGTTTTAGCTAATCCGGGAGACGCAGCTGTGATGTTGACGATCAGAAGAGCATGATTTTGTGGAGTGTTTGTGCTTGGATGAACGGTTCTCGCGCACACACACGCGCACATGGCAGTGCTGATCCTTTTGAAAAAGACGTCTCGGGTCCCTGCACAGCGGCACACGTCGATGTGGAATTCATGTTTCTATGGCTGTCGAGGGAAACATTTGTACACTGTGTTCTTTACCATCTGTTTTGCAGGGCTAACGTGAAAGTCGATGCGTTTCGGGTTTGACTCGTGTGCAGTTTGTGAGGAACATTGATTTCTTCTGTGGTTTTTCTCCTTTGGCTTCGCTCGGTGTTCAGGGATAAAGTTTCTCTGTGGCTCGGGCTCGCGGCTGGATGCATGACGGCGTGGATGGGTGATTGAGCTCTCTGAGACACACACGCACACACACACACTCATGCACACACACACTCACGCGCACACACCTGCGCGATCGCACATCGGCTTCATCGAAGGAAAAGCCTTTGACAAACAGGCCAGATGGAACAGAATCAGCCGTGTGTCTTTTTAATGGAGAAACTTAAAACCAGAGTGGAGCGGTCACGGGTCCAGCTTTGGAAAGTCCTAATAGGCTCCTTCAGAGCTCTCCAGCATAATGACCTCTTCAGCTCGCCAACCATTTAAGTGATCTCCAGTTAATTGGGCAGGAACCTCAATCATGTCAGTCCCCCGCCGCCCCCCCTTCCCCCATCTGACCCCACTCTCTTTTTCTATCTGTTATCAGTATTTCTATTCCACACGGTTCCTGCAGACAAAATCACCTGCAAGCTTGAAGCAGGAAAAAAAAGGGTTTTATAGTTGAGTTTCGGAAGTGTATTATATCAATATTAATAGTTTTTTGATACAATTTCCCTATTTAACTTATAGTCCATTCTTATTCTGTAAAGACTCATCCACTGTCCTTGATAACAGCAGGATGTCACCATGTCTCAAGCAATACCGTTTTTTATCATGTAAAAGCGTAAGTGTCATGTTAGGACATGAAAATTACGTGATTAGTTTATGGTTTGAAAACACAAATATTGAACCTCGTCTCAGTATTCACACAGGTTCATCAAAAAATTTGTATCTTGGCTATGAACATTTTTGACGTTAACCATGAGGTACTAATCTGTAAATTAGTCTTTTTTTTCTAAACACTTGTCTAGAAGGTGTTTATTAGATCACTTGCTGATTAGTTTTCTCTTCAAAGAACTGATTAAACTGAAGGATTATTTAGAAGGTGAGTTGGGGATTTGGGATTAGACAATCAACAGGCAATTTCAAGAAGTTGCTTGAAGTTTTCATCCGCTGTCCGGATGGAAGTCTGCCCGGATAAATTTACCCTCACTTACCCGCAGTTTGTAGTCCGAAAATATAATTCCACTCGGACGTCCCAGCTTTAAGCCTGAGGTTACTCCTCTTTAATTTTGAGATCTTCGCTAAGCATCAGGATGTAAAGGCAGGCCGCCTCCAACCGAGAAAACAGATGGCGATGAAATATACGACTCTGCCAGTTCCCATTCGCTACCAAAATATCAGCTGTTGCTCATCCCACCGTGCTTGCCGATATTCATCTAATCAGCCAACCCTTACTGGGAACTATGAAACCGAGCGCCCGAGAAATCGAGAACAGAGGATATATAAATTATAATTGTGACTAATTAAAACATTTTCTTATTTGTCTGCCCCCTTAGTTGCTCTCTGCTGTGAAAAGTATTAGCAACACACCGGCGCGATTTAGCTCAGGTGTATGAGGATGTTCCAACCAGATGTTCCCTTCTCAGCTGGCACAAAAAAACCTTCCTGTGGGTCCCGTCTCGCCCGAGATAAATAAATGGTGGCATCTGTGGGCCGCAGGCTTCGGCGGCAAGGCGGCTGGCGACAGCGGCCGGCTGGACGGGATGAATATTCATCGCAGGGCGCAAAAGTTCACCCCTTCGGCTCCCATGCTGGCTGTTCCCCGCTCTCTCAATAGAGTTAGAAAGGCAGAACGGGGTTGAGAGAACGGTGATGCGAGTCTGGACAGGAAAGAAGTGGAGCAGATTGAGGAGAAGGGGATTAACTTTGAAAGATGCATTGACCGGATGAGGGTGACAACTTGGTAGGGAGAATGGCGAGGGAAGGGAAGAAGGGAAGAAAAAAAAAACAGAGTGAAAGGATTTGCTTTGGAAAGCTAACCAGATGCGACAGAAAAAGTTTAAAAAAAAAAAAGATTAAAAAAAAGTGGCAAACAGGAAGAGGTGGGGGTTAGAGAGAGAACTGGCAGTCGAGGACTGAAGGGAGGCGAAACACATTGCTCTGGAAAGATGAGTAAATTAAACCAGAGCGAGAAAGTGACGGAAGACGCGGGAAAATGGAGGGGAGAAAAGGATGAGTTGGGCGAGACGAGTAGACAGCGTGAGCGGTGAGGAAGGTGTGGAAGTTTGGCGTGAGTGTAAAGAATGATTTATCCCCAGATGAAGAGGGAAGCCGACCCCTCCCTCCCTCCTCCTCCCTTCTCCTCTTCCTCCTGCTTTCCCGTGGATGCCGGCAGCCGCTGCCGCCGCCGGCTGCTACCGCCGCCGCCGCCACCGCCGCTGCTGCTCTGGTCGAGGGGGAAGTAAACAAGACTGTAGCTGGCAGATGGGACTATCTGAGATGGATGGCCTTGTCTCGCATCCACGCATGCACATGAAGAAGCAAATCCACACACACACACACACACACACACACACACACACACACACACACACACACACACACACACACACACACACACACACAACACGCACTCGACACCATGCAGGCAGGTAAACAACGGTTGATTGGAGACTATATTTTCTAGCAATTTAACAATAAGCGTGCAATTATTTCTCCAATTAATCCTAAAAGCTTCTGTTCGGCATTAAAGAATGGCAGTAACCTTTGAAGATGGCACAGATATTGCAAGTATCTGTAAAATGAGTGGAGCAGAAAAGGAGGTGAATGAAATGTATTGCTTTCAAGACAAAAACGATATGGCAGGAAAAGAAAATAAAGTGAGCGTGAGAGAATTTTTTTTTATTTTATTTTTTGTTTTTGTTTTTTTGGTACAGGCTCCTCACAGCCGTCACATTGATTTCCCAGGCCCCAGAATCTCATGCGGCGAGCCTCTGCCCTTTCTATCCCAAGCTCTACTTCCATGACGACACTTCACCTTTAACCTCCTGCACCCGGGGCCGCGACCCCGTCCTCTCTGAACACAAACCAGCCCAATCAGAAGGCTCAGCTCACTGACAAAAACACCCAAAGGCCCGCGCTCCTATGACAGTGTGTGACATCAGGTCAGATTCCTTTAGCATAACAACTAGCGCCACGGACCTTGTGTGAGGATTCTGTCTTTGTCAGCACAAAACAACCATTAGACTCCACAGAGAGGTTTGAAAAACAGAAATGATATATAAAAAAAAAAAGGAGAAATAGAGCAACCTTGAGGTTTTTGCTCGTCTCATCGCTGTCATAGAAATGTCAGGAATGTCGCAGCCAAAAAAAAAAAAGACTCAGAAATTAAATAATATCCCTCAAGTCCAGGTATATTGAGTCTTAATGATGTGTGCAAAGGTATTGTCAGGTACCCCATGCCCCGAGGTTAGTAGAGGGGAATGTGAGGCTCTCAGTAACCCCCCTCAACCTCCCTCTCCTCCTCCCACACACACACACACACACACACACACACACACACACACACACACACACACACACACACACACACACACACACACACACACACACACACACACACACACACACACACACACACACACACACACACACACACACTCCAAAAAGCACGGCAGCATGGAAGAGAGAAGCACTTTTAGGGGACAGATTCACTGAAACCAAAACAAAAAAAGGGGGAAAAAAATCACTTTAGGCCAAA
>CAAKHG010051342.1:0-22733 GCA_901007715.1 Dactylopterus volitans
GCCCCTCACTTCAACTCCAAATCTTTCCCAATGACAAACACACACCTGACACATGCCCACCCATACACTCACTTGTTTGCTTGCTCGCGCACCCACTCACTCACTCACTCACTCACTCACTCACTCACTCACTCACACAAACACACACACACATACACACACACACACACACACACACACACACACACACTCCAAAAAGCACGGCAGCATGGAAGAGAGAAGCACTTTTAGGGGACAGATTCACTGAAACCAAAACAAAAAAAGGGGGAAAAAAATCACTTTAGGCCAAAAACCCCCCAAAAAAACCCAACATTTTTTTATTTGATAAAAAGCAGGAAGGAGATGGTGCAGGATTCAATCCGGCATCTGCAGGGTTGAAGCGGAGGCTGAAGCTGGGAGCTCGCCCGCAGGGAGTGACTGTCAGACGGCGCTCATGACACCTCATGCGTTTCCTGTTTGCCTGAGCTCTCGAGGCTTTCCTTTGTTATGCCGCATCGCATCACCTCCATGCTTCCTCTTAGCACGTCTGCCTGTCAGCGTCGCGTCCTCGCCGTCGTGTTTGCACGGGGAACCTGTAATCTTTCAAGGGACGCGGGGAGGCAATAATAATGAGCCGGTGCTAAACACAGGGTTCTCACAGATGGGCGCTCCCATATCATTTGAGGAAGCGGGTGGAGGCACAGGGGAGGGAAGGGAAGGGAAAAGGGGTGGGGGGGGGCAAACGAAAAGTAGTCATCAGCCTTATATTTTTCATTTGTCAGCGAGGCACAAGCGTAAAAGCGCCGCTCCTCCACATGAAAGGGAAAATATGCATGCAGGGAGATGCGAGACCTGTCACTCGGCGAGCTCACGCCTCGGCCAGCCCTGCTCAACCGGGGGGAAAAAAATACGGGAGAGAGGAATTCATTTTCTGTAATGTATTCTAATGCAGCCAAATGCCAGGTTTCATCACAGCTGAAGAGTATAATAATATTGCTTTATTAGCACCACAACGCATGGACGTTTTTCCACAGCGTGCATCGGGGCGGCCGTTAAAAAATGTTTGCCGTAATGAATGCAGCGACTCTCTCGGCATGTGGTCCTACATATTCCAGCAGCTGACAAGTCACATGATGAATGCGAGTTGATGGATGTTCTTTTTAGCTTCATCTATCATCCACAATTAACAATTTTTGGATCCTCCCGAGGACCACAAACTCGGATAAAGCTACATGTTAAATATATATAATCCCCTGAGGACTCCCCCTGCATCGTCAATACTTTAAAAAGACATTTATATTTTATTGAAGCCATTGATTGACTGTTCTGTAGATGCACGTCTGTGTGCATGAGAGTGATGGGCATTAAGCTACTTTTGTTTATCAACGTTAATATTGAGTTCATTTTTATCTATCGCTGTTTAATATTTAATGGCCTCTGGCTGTTGAAACATGCGCATTTAGGGGTATTAGATAACTGTTCAAACAGCCATAATCATTTAGCTTTTATTTCATGAATAAATATTCTTCAATTTGCACTGGCAGGCCTTTAGATTTGGAAAAGTGTCTTGTCATGTAGAGTGGTATCTCTCCCTGGCACACACACCCTCACAGAGACACTGCCGCTCTGATTGGTGGGGTTTCCATGTAAACCAGCGTTTGTCAGCTTGACACCCTTTTCGCGAATCAAAAGGCAGATTACATTAGCAACCTGTGCCGATGGCGTTAAATCGGTGTAGTAGTGAAAAGCAATATGAATATAACGCGATTAAAATTATATGATGCCACTGGTGCCTGGTTGACAGGCCGAGCGTAATTTAGTGCAGAGCGGAGGCCGCTGCCAGTGTCAGAGGTCTGTTTACTCGTTGTCATGCCTTTCCCGCTCGCGCTCTCGCCCGCACCCCGAGGCTGAACTCATGCGTTTCATCCATGCGTCCGCGAGACCTGGCGCGACTTAAACTGCCGTAATCCGCCAGCGTCCCCGAGGGCTGCGCGCGCACTTGTGTGCTGATGTCTGCGCGCAGTCGGCCCAAAATTTGTGACCCCTTGCCCGTCCAGGCGGCCACAGATTTTGGGCCGACTGCTCACGCTCGCGCTCCGTTCCATTACACTCCGGGTGGCGCTTAATGGACCATAAATGTTGTTTGCGACTGCAAGAAACTCAAAGAACGGCTCCAGCCAAGGTGAACTCATTGTTGTTGCCGTTTGCGTTGTACATCCTGCCTTAAAAACAAAAGCACCACATTAGTTTTTTTGGTAATGAAGCTTCTATCCTGGAAGCGACTGGATGTGTTTGCTTGCTAGATCTGTTTTTGCTTCTCTCAAAAATGGGCATTGTTTGGATAAAGTGACCACATATCCGAAACAAATGCACAAATTAGCATTACATATTAACAGTTCCCGAGGGAACAGTTCCTTCCTCCTCCGTTTCTGTGGCAAATGTGCACGAAACCGGGAAAATATAGCAAGACCGACACTGTGTGCCTCTGTGAACCCCACAACCGCCGACGGAACGTCTGAAGAGACCTTCATTATCCATAACCCCGAGTGCAGAGACAACACTAAAACATGGGGGGGGGAAAGATGCCCAATTATCAGCTCACCTGTTTTGTTAGCTTCAAATCCAAAATGCTGCCATATGAGCGGTTTTAACCAGCAGAAATCGAACAGAAGTGCCCCGCCTCCCGCCTCTCCTGAAACCACAAAAGAAGCTACGTGTACTACACACAACTCGCACGCCCTCCTTTGAAAATATGCCCTCCATTGCTGCACCATCCATAGATAATACATTTACCGAGGTCTTGACATATCAATGCCGAGTTGTTACACTCTCTTTCACGGTCCCTCAGCTGCTTCATCTTCCACTTAGGAGCAGCTGCTGAGTGAAATTGCCTACACAAGTCTGGCGTGGAGTTTGGTTGGAACATCAAACCGGTTTGACAGCGTTAACACGGGCCTGACCCCTTACCGGAAACCTTGATTACAACCGGGCTACAGCCGCTGGAATCGGTTATTTGAGTTCTGAATGTTGACTTAGGGGGTAAACACAAACCGCTGACACGCTTATTATACAGTTTGACAAGGACTGTCTTCTCCTCAGCAATAATTATGGTCATTCCGCTGTTTTTGGTCTTTGCTGGCAGCCTGCAGGGACACTGACAGCTGCCAAAACTTTTCCAAATGGTCAGAAATTTAAGGAGTCAGTTGTGGCAGCTTTACCGAGGATCTCAGGGACGTTCCCCTCCACTGATGTAATAATAATGGTGTAAGCAAATGCACTGCGCTTCATGGTCAGCGCGCAGTGCATTTTGCGAGAATTTGCAGCCACTGTAAACATTAATGCTCGTTCCGCTGCTCTGTTGGGTTTTCATGCAAGGCTGTAATAAATTTCATCCCTGTTAAACTCGCCAAACTAGAGCAAACGCGAATGCAGCAAAACCCTGCAAACTGGGATGAAATAAGGGGGGTGGGGGGGGGGCGGTTTCACACTGAGCGCGCACCAGATGCTCTGCTGAATCCCTCGGCTTCCGCCTGTCAAGATAGGTCCCACCCTTTACCCATCCCTAAGCTTTCATATCAAATGGGTGTAATATCAAGAGATTTACATTATTTTCTCAGGTATTTGCCATGATAGGAAGCCCAGCTTCGAATTCCGAGTCGGTTTTCCTCCCTGAATCAGTTCCATTTCATCAGAGTTTTTTTTCCAGCACCTTAGCAGGGATCTTTGTCTTACATCACATGAGTGGTAGCGCAGCTCCCGGGGAGACGAATAGTGCGAGCTAACATCCTCGTAACAATTGTCACTTTCATATTACCCCTAAAGACTCGGAATCACTGAGCTCGATAATGAATTCCTATACAATTTAAGTTCACGCACTGTAAAGTCGACCGTGATCAGCAATGAATCAATATCGGAACTCCCCCTCTTTCTCTCGGAGGAGAGACCGAATATCTTGGAATAGATGGATATTAGAGTATATTGCTGATCACTACATATTTCATCACCATGGCCAGTGATTCCGGTTTTCATTGACTTCCTTCTCTCCAGCGTATCTGTTTTCCATTTTATCAAAATAAGAGCGATGGAAACTTTAACTGTCCAAATTTGAACCTCTCCTGACACAAGCCAGGATTCTCTGCTAGGCAAGTGTACTTTTTATTTAAATAGACTATGGATGTTAATAGTATTAAGCTTTAATTGATTAATAACCATTAAGAATTTAACCAATTAGAAAAAAAAATATTATGACAAGGTACATCTCTGTGCCATTTCTCAGGAGATCAAATAGGTCAACTTTTATACCACAAGATGTGTACTTCATCTTAACAGCTGTGAGAAACTACTGGCACCACAGAGGAAGAAGTCCACCTTGACAGCATTACGCTGTTAAAGAGGATGGTGCTCGCTGTAAATATTGCAACACCGTGTCAAAAGACAGGCGTAATGCACTGTCAGAGTTGTATCACCAGTGGTTGCGGTGCGATTTAAAAGCCGAACTCCAGCCTCCCGACAAACCGTCAGCTGGGTGTTGGCTGGAAAGGCTGCAGTCATACGGTGCAGAAGCAGCAACTCAGAAACCTGACCTTATTGAGGGAGATGAATGATGCTGATAAACGCGGTGGGCGGTGAAGGAGCGGTGAGTTACTGAGCCACGTGTAACCAGGACACCGCATCACCTCAGCTGAATGTTGGAGCACTTCGCCAATGACCAGTTAAATCACTGTTACATGCCGCTGCATCGACTCGTAGCATTTTAATATTCGACTTCTTTGCATTGTTTGTCCGTCATTAGCATGACAAATGTACCACTTTAATAATTCAAGCTATCGATGGTTACAGTATTCAGTAAAGAGGTCAACGAAATGGGATGAAATTTGCAACCCTAAACGGGACTAGTTCAACAGTTTTGGAACAATTTTTTTTTTTGCCATCTTCCATGAATTAGCAGACCATTATCAGAATAGTTTTTGGTCAGTGGAGAATGCACACAAGCAGCTATTTGTGTTGCTATTGAACTGTACTGGGTTGTACCCAGAGGCATCCTGAAATTTTTGGCACCCTAATGACATGAGTGGGATGACCAAAATATTAGGGAAACCTCTCAGTGTAACCCAGTACAGTCCAACAGCGTCACAAGTTACAGTCCCAATAACAATCATTCAAATATGTCAACACCTCTCTCACACACATTCAATCATAATTCAACATAAAACTCCTCCTGAAGGGAGATGTTCTATGGCGGACATGCGGTGGTTTTAATGTTATGGCTGATCAGTGTATATTTAGAACATACTTTTAGCTATTTCTTGGTGAACACCATTTTTTTAGGAGTTGACATTGAGGCTTAGTCTTACTTGCTTTCCTCCTTCAGTTCAGGTAAAAGTGAATGTGGTGTGCATCTGAAAAAAAGATGAGTGACAGTGAGAAGGTGTGCAGAAGCCAGCCTGAAAAACAGATGTCAAGTTTGGTATGTTTGTGAACTTTCTGTGTGTGTGTGAGAGTGTGCGCGCGTTGTCTTTCGCTGTCAGTTAATATTTTAGCAGATGTGTGTTGGCATCCCAGGTAAGACATGACTATAAATCTCAAAAATCAGGTTGTACAGCAGCAGCGGTTAGGAATCGAGCGTGAGGGCCGATGGAGTGAGCGCGCCCACCAAGATCAATTCTGTCATTTACCTGAAACAAAGGCAGCATTCTGGGTAGGAGAGGAGCTTTCTGTTGAGACGCTTTCCCCGCTAATAGACAGCTCGCTGTCACGGGAGGGCCTGGAAGCCCGCGCTCAGGCTGGCCTGTTGTTGCTTTTTAATTTCAGGAGCGAGGTGAAGCCCAATGGGTGCCGTGAAAATGGCAAGCTGTGAAGTGGCAGTTTGCCTAAATCAGTTCACTGTGTGGCAGTTGGGAGACGGCGGCGGATTTACTTCATTGCCAGACTCCCGCTGGAAGAAAAAAAAAAAGGAAAAAGAGATGGAATCCGTATGTGTGATTCATCAGGCCACAATCCAGTACATTTTTCGGTCCTCTCTTTAAAAAGAGCAGTACAGCAGGTTTCTTAGGCTACATTTAGGCCGTGTCCACACAGAGAAGAAAAGGATCCATTTGTTTTTTTGTTGTAGACAGGTTTTCTGTTAACACAGCACTGTTCGTCCACACGAAACCGCTAAAAAAAAACCCACCACAGCATATATGCCAGGCCTGAAAGCTGCACTCTAACGCTACCACAGAAACACACCAAAAACAGAGAAGACGCACGTAAAGCTCCTACGACGTGAACAAACACAAGCGTGGAGGCACAAGGAGCTGAGTCGCTGCCGTGGCACAAACGCAACACTGCGATCCGCCATCGTCGCTGCTGTTGGCGGGGTTAGCACACGCGAGTTAAGAGGGAGGCGGGGCTACGGCGGCATCGTTTCAGAAAAGACGCGCGGGTTGTAAACATGGAAATGCAAGGGTGGGGTTTTGAGATTTGACCACTCTGGGACCCGGTTTCAAAAATGTGTGTGTTCAGGCTTCCAAAATGCCAGTTCGGTGTGGATGAAACGTCTTTACGATGATAAAAGCTTTTGCAGATGCACCTAAACTCGTCTCCCTGTGGACGGCCTCTTAACCCAACAGTATATTTAATCTCTATTCCCATGACAGCAGACGAAAACTATATAAACTGTACGTTATATTCTGGATAACACACCCTCACTTCCTGTCACTCTACCAAAATGAAGCCAAAATATCCTGGAAAAGGACATTGACATCTTAACACTGACGAGTCTGTGCAAGCAGTGATCAGGTTAAGAATAGACAATAACGGCCATAGAACGTCGTTGTTATGTGTCCTCAACTTTCTTAACCAAATTCCCAAACAGAAGCCTGTGAGCGTCCTCTAAAACTGGCGGTATTTCACGTGGGGAGTGTCTCCACATGGAAGCACCGAGTACAAGTCCCATTCAGTAACATGAGGGGGCTGAATTTACGACCGGTGCTGCAGCCGGCCAGCAGGGGGTGATCTTGTAACAGAGCTGCTGGCTCCTCATGCAATCACGTGATCTTGGTGATCTTCGTGTGACATAGAAATGGCCCACGATGCCGTCCTGGCAGCATGTGGAAGCTGGAGTGGGCGCCGTCCGCATCACTCTCCCTCAGACACAACAGGAGGTTTTTTTTTCTTTTTTTTTAAAGAGTAAAGATGGTGTGAGAGTGATGCGTCTGCCTCTAGTGTTATTTATGTTTAAGAGGCTACTCACACTTTTTCCCCAGATGCAGTGTAGGATGTGGACACTTCTCTCAGGAAGTAATGAATCAGAGAAAAATTCAATCTGCCCACTGAAGAGCAGCGAGTCAGAGCTGGTGTCTTTCCCTGTGTCGTCTCTGTTAAGTGTAGCACACTCCAGCTTCAGTAAATGTTGAGGATTTGTGAATGTTTGAGTCGATTTTTTTTTTCACGTCAGTTTATCTGCTGCTCCAATTTAAGGCCTCAGCAAAATCACCAAAACAAATCAGTAATTTATTAACTGAATCAGCCCTGCAATAAATCCTCCCTTCAGGAGTTTTATGTTGAATTTTGATTGAGTCTGTTTTTCGAGAGGTGTTGACATATTCGTATGATTGTTGCTGGGACTGTAATTGGTGATGCTGTTAAACTGTACTGGCACCCTAATGGATGCCCATCATTTTGGGGACACCTCTCATTGTAACCCAAAATTCAACATAAAACTCCTCCTGAAGGGGGAATTTATTGCAGGGCCGTTGCATTATATTCTGTGGTGAACATGCTGTGCATTGTAGACCTGACAGGCCTCCCCCTCCTCCTCTTGGACAAGTCTGCGCAATCGCGATCAGGAAATAGAGCTGCATGTTTGAGGTGTCGCTCAAATCAGTCGTGAGTGAGTTGGTTTGCCATAAAAAACAAACACCTTTACGGTTTTAGATGAAGAATATAAGAAATGAAAACTTGAATCACCCCTGGACCATCACCTTATCACCTATCCTGCAGCTGGCCATGGGGAGGAGGGGGGGCGATGGAGATTTTTTGTCTTAATGTTTACGGAGTTCTCTTGCTGCCTAATTTGTGTGCGTGTCTGTGTGTGTGTGTGAGAGAATCATGTCCCCCTTCTTGTCTTCGTTTTTTATGCATGCTAAAGTTTGCTAATTAAACACAAACTGGAGCAGAGGCTGGTGGGAATGGTGATGATGGGGTGGAGGCGAGGGGGGAGCATGAATATGTGAACCAAATTTCACAGCAGGAATTCTTCCAATAGCTGTAGAGGAATTTCTCTCCCAACAATAACTCCCACCGGCGCCACAGAGAAGTCGGGGGATCCGTAATGCGTTTAGAATTCATCTTTGGGGGTCTGTTTAAAACTTCATGGCAGTTTATGTAATATTATTTTGGTCCAGACTGTTTTGGCCTGAACCTAAGTTGCAGACCGACCGGCTGGAATTGTGAACAATATTTCCCCGAGCTAAAATCAAATTGCTTGGTTTTTTTTTGTTTTTGTTTTTCCGTCCCAGCATACCATCACTCTAGAACCCAAATAAGTAAAACTATGTTAATTTGCAGGATCACAAAGCAGAAAAAAAAACCACGGAGGGTTAACATTTGAGAAGCTACAAGAAGCTCATGCTCTACATTTTTGCCCGATAAATCGCTTGAAACGATTAACAAATTATATCGCGCGCGCTGCCAGTTTATTTCCCGTCGAGCAGCTAATTATTAATCAATAGTCAGCCGTTTGCAGGAGAAGCCGCTCAGAGCGAACGCGCCGGCGCACATCTGTGGCGCCGCGCCGCAGACGTGCAGCACCATCGCGGTTGCGGCTTTTCTTGTAACCTGCAGCTTACCACAGTGAATCCATCGGAAATGAAATGCCCCCCCGTCTGAAAACATGAAACATGGGCACATTTAGCTCTTGTGCAGAAAGCTTTTGATCCTCATCCATCCCTTTACTTTGGCTTGCAGGCAGCAACTGGTATTTACTGCATGTGTGTGTGTGTCTGTCTGTGTGTGCGTGCGTGTGCCGTGTTCTGCTGCATCTTTATGAGCGGTGTTTTCTTCCCCGTTGCACAAACTGGGCTGCTCAGATGGCGAAGGACTCTTTTTTTCTTTCCTTATTTCTATGCATTTGCAGTCTAGTTTTAGGGCCTCGCGCATAAAACGCTGTGAAGCTTTCATACTGCGAGATGGCAAACTCACAACATTTGAACAGTGTGCACACGCCCGCCTTGTCTTCTCCTATAAATTATGACGCAAATGACGACAAAAAACGTGCAGGAAAGCAATTAAAAAATAAGAATGTCACTGGGTTTGTGCTTGAGGTGCTTTTTTTTAAGGAGGTGGAGGCCAGACAAAAGAACCCAAACATTTTATTTGGCGGTTTGTCCTCTGGAATCGGCGACAAAACGAGTGGAGCGTCACCGTGGCTGTTCATGCTGCGCGGCTCCCAGACCCAAACAAGTGCATTAAAAGTCAATGTCAAATGAACGGCAGCAGGCACAGGTGGGTTACCCGGGAAAGCTGGCGCCAAGGCCACACGAGGACTTGGTCGCCGCGGTAACTGGAGCAACGTCGTGTTGAGGCATCCTGCCAGCATGTGTTTGTTAGAGTATAAAACCCGACTCAAACCTTGCCAGCTGTCAGTCACACGTCAAATCCCACTCCACGCAGCAGAGTGGACTCCGAGTTACGGGAAGATCTGCCACCGATTGTCACAGATGGTGATGTGGAAGCTGAGTAGTACAGCGTCATGGACAGTCCGGAGGACCGGGAAGTGAGCCGGCGTCTCCACGGACGCGACCCTCGGCTCGGACGCTGTGCCTAACTCACAGCAACGCTACGTCAGTGCGATGTTGGCTTAAATTTTCAGACATTGGTACATATGTACATACATAGATGTACATGTAGTTAGTGTAAAGTGTGTCCTGTATATCATCGACTTTATATCTGGATGTACTTTAGCATCTGAAACAGATATTCTTGACGGTAAAGGAAACATCTCTCATCTCCATGTTCCAAACAGAAGTTTAAACAAATCTAAACAATTTTAACAGGCAAGCTAAAAAAAAAAAAAAAAAGGGAACCGTATAAACCTGTCTATCTCTACTGTGCATTGGACCATCTCAATGCGGGACTTTATCCTGTTTGCCTCAAATGGCGATTGAAGGAAATGCATTTTCTGGTGCTTCCAGGCTTGCACCATTTGCCAGCGCCAGGTGCCGTCCCATGGCAGGTATCTACCAACGAGGCATGTAAACGCACTGCTGTTAAATCCTCGACTGTTTTAAATGTGCAGTGTGCAGAGGTACTTCCTAAACGCATCCCAAAATACTCAGTTAGTTCACAGGAACACTTTTGGGACTTTTTAGTGCCCTTGAAAGGACGTAGCACATTAAGATCAAAGGATTGGCATCATGACGTCGGATTAATCCAAACTTTTGGCATTTCCTCCAGATTGCAGCCTACTGACACCTGTTCATTGGCAACACACCAATTTGGCATCGGCAGCTAAATATGTCATATCCTTGGAAACAGCCTCGCAAGGTTTACGGATGCGACTTCAAACTCTGGCTGAACACGTTTTGTTTTCCTTGTTTTCTTTTTCCTTCCCCGGAGTAAAAAGGGTTTTTGATCTTGTGCCAAAAAACTGCCATTTTTCGAACTGGAGGCTGGCAGGGAAAAGGGCGGTCCATTCAGGCATATGTTACCATCCTGATGACCTTCCCTGTGACATCAAAAATGACCCGCGCGACAGTTCCAGCCTTGCAAGATGCATTTTCAGAACTCGGCACTAATCAAGCAGTGATGTTTAAGACCCCCCCCCCTTTTTTTTATTTATGCATCCAACATCGTTTCCATGGTGCCGTCCTCAATATGCAATCATTTTAAAACTAAATTTCATGCAGTGTTTTCTCAGCCTTTAAACCGCTCGTCTTGTTTTACATAATTCTGCAGACAGATGGCACTGAAATGTCCTCGGAGGTCATACGTTTATGGAGTGGTGGAGCACTCGTCTTTCTCCGCAGACGTCTCCTACACCGTGTCCTCTGTTGTACTAAAGCTGAACCTCTTTGTACACTAAATACGAAAACCATACTGTGTCATATATTCCTTTGAGCCTTTGCGATGATGTTCATCACACAACAGCATGTAAACATCACAGGGAGGGAGCGCTGACGTTAATGCATCTGAACTAGGCCCACAAAGAATTAACATCATGAAACGATCTGCTCAGTTTGTTCTTTGGCCCTTGAAGATTCAAACACTTTCCCCATGCACATCATTTAAATGCGGCTCAGATGATTTCATCAACACTTGGGCCATTAGCTCCCATCCTCCTCAATTATGCACACTTGTCTTTATTAAAACATTAATTCAAACATCTTTTGTGGCTCCTAATGGAGGAAAGTAGCCCTGGTGCACTGCACCGCACCTCTGAACCTGCCATTAAAGCCTTTGATTTTATTTTAAAACTCGATGGCCTTCGTTTCGCAAGTTTGCCTGTTGTGAGCGGACAAACACTAATTTCATTTAGCGTCCAAGGCAAATCCAATACAAGGCCGATTCTGTCCTGAAAATGAGTGCTTTCACAGTTTTATACAATTGTGTTCTGGAGGGTCTATAATGCTCCACTAACTTTTATGCTCAGAATTAGTGTCATGTCTGGGTTTTGTGGGAAATATCTGTTTGAGTGTAAAAAACCAACAGTCTAAAGTCATGCAGCATGTCACTGAGAGCTCTTTTTACCCTGCCAAACACATAATAAACCAGTTGGCAAGCTGATTTGGGTTACAGACTACCTGCAGAATTATAATGTAGGGCCCATTTTTGACGGAATTGGCCAGTGAAAATGGGAATAACTGTAAAATGCAGACGTTTTGGACTAAAATTTTCCTAAAACTCCATTTTAAGGACCTTGACAAAATGTTTTGTGGGCCACATGGTTCGGGTGGGGTGCAGGACGGGTGGGCAGGCCCTGCAATGCTTCCCAAAAAAATGTCAAAGTGGCCACCTGCGACGAGCGAGGCGCTTAAAAAGCTACAATATTCAAATCCAGAGCAATGCCCAGACACCACGTCAAGCAGCATCTGAAACCCATGCGAAGAACATCATGTTCAAAGGAGGACGCCTCTCCAAACCACCACTGTTGCTGCAAGCACATCAGCAGATTCAAGATGTAAATTGTTTTAAGGACTCGGTGGCTCCGAGTCAGGCTGTCATTTCCTAAGAAGAGCTAAGTCATGGCTGTTTCCAGTCAACCACCGCAGATGTGGAGGTGAGCTACCAAAAAAACGAGAGCAGTCTCCTTCACTGTTTAATCTTCCCCAGATGTTGGCATTTTATTAATTCATATTATTAGACACACTCTGTTCATTTCTTTCTGAACAACATTTGGGAAAAAAATAAATCAAGGTAGGTCTCCAAAAGAAACTTGATTTGGTTTCATAGAACGGTTCCCAGTGACAGCCTGACCCTCAGACTTCCATTGGGGCAAACTTTACCTCTCACCAACACCTATCCAGGACAAGATGACGCGAAATCATCATCATCATCATCATCATGTAAATGAAACACAAAATATCATGATGTAACTGGAAGACGGATGTGATACTTCCTGAACTCTTCATTGTCTAAGACGTGAATTGGAAGGTAAAGATTTCAGCGTTTGAGTCCTTGCACGTGGAGATGAGCATTGAGTGGTGAGTGGGGGGTGGGAAACGAATCTGGATAAAATCGTCTAAAAGGAGTTTCCTGTGCAGGGTAGCAGTGCTCACCTTTGTGCTCCACCAATTTGTTAAGCCCATTCACGTTCCTCTGAGGGTAAACGGAGCACTTGCGATTTAAATTGCTCAGTGACCTTTGTTCCCCCCTCAGATCACATGTCCAGCATGTTTGTATTGTGGGATGTAATGATGAACCTCCCTCCGTAGCCTCCAGAGGCCACTTGCAGAGCTCGAGTCTCATAATGTTGTTTATTAGCGCATGATTAACATATTTACAACAAAATTATAGCCTCACTCCCCAAACCAGAATGAGCCTCTCGCCGACGTGGCTTCATGCAAGTTCTCCCAAGTTTTCCGAAAGTTCCTCCTGAGAGTTAATGGAGTGCAGGGGCAGTTCACCGAGCGTATTCTAAAAACTTCTGCGATGGGTTCATCTGCATTTCTCACCACAGCCCTCATTAGAGGAAATGAAACTAATTCAATGTTTTGTTGCAAACACTTTCCCGCTCTTCGTCTCTGCGGGCCAGATAGTGGATTTCTCCGAGGAGATCGGTATTAACTGATAATTGTGGAGTTTTAGTCTGTATGTAATCTGCTTTTGCATACGTTCGCCTTGAGCAGTCTCAAAATAGTCTGCTTTCAAGATCCATCTCGGGGGACTTTTGACCCCGAATGACCTCGCCTTGCCCTCCAGCCCCGCATCTGCTCACTGCGAGCGAGTAATCCTTGAATCTTGGGTGTTAAACCCTTCTCCTCCACCGTGCTTCGTGGTGCTGCGTTTCCCGGCCAAAAGGGTTTTATTGGCGGAGAGCAGCATGATGGATCACGTCCATTCCCAGGGTCCCCCGCCTAGGGAACGCATCATCAGTGTCAGACTTTGATAGCAACTCAAGGTGATAGGTGTCAAGGGCTAAAGCCCTCACGGGAGTGTGAGGAGGTGTGGGATCGGAGCAGTGATGGAACCCTCATCATGACCGAGTCCGCCTGAGACTGGTCATGGCCCCCTCGCCGCAGCCGGTCATCGTTTAGCCGCGGACCCGGTTAAAGACCGGGTGCCATTTTCCGTCGCAATTAAACTGTGAATCTTACACTTTAATCCAGAATGACCTCCGAGCAGGGAGGTCAGTGTCGTACTAAAGGGGGCCTTTATGGTTCATTTGTTGGGTGATGGATGCAGCGCTGGCTGTAAGAGTATATAAGACAGGCCCTCTGACAGCTGGACTGCCAAGCGTCATTACTTCATAACGATAATAACACACCTTTGAGTAGACAGCTTCTGAAGAGCTTAACGTACATTTTACAAACAGACATGAAAACACAGGCCACTCCGGTCTGCTCGGGAGGGCGTCGGTACAGCTGAAGTAGCTTTTTTGAAATCGCAACGCCGACTAATTGAATGCATTTGCACCGTCTCATATAGCTGTCAGCTATTTCATGAGATGCATGAAGAGGTGGAGCAGATGGGGGTCGTTGGCTGCCTGTTGCCCCCAAGAGTTGCAGCAAGTAGCTCCACAACCCGAGAAAAATGTTTATATCCAAACATCTGAGCAAGAAATACAACTGCAAATGTTTCCGAACCTACACTCATGTATACAAGTGACAGATGGCCTCTAGTAGCCATATTGATGATGACCCCTTGAAAGGAGGAAATCGCGACCACGCGGCGATCAAGCAGAACATATTTTGGTCATCCCCCACGCATATTCAGTAGGGTGACCAAAAGATGAGGTACACTTCTCAGTGTAGCCCAGTACAGTTCAACAGCATCACAAATTACAGTCCCAGAAACAATTACCGCCTATCTTAAACAGATTCGATAAATATTTAACATAAAACTCCTCCTGAAGGGAGCAAGTCTTGCAGGGCTGTTGCATTATATTCTACGGTGAATATGCAGTGGTCATATTGTTATGGCTGATTGATGTATATAGTGATAGATTGCTGGAAGTGAGTAGAGGGGGTTTTTGTCTGTGAAGCTTTTTAACTCCCCATTATTAGTTGTGATTCCGGAAAATATTTTAAATGCCAAAGAAGTCATAAAACTGCATGCGTTTTGTGTTTTTGTCTCTTTTTATGTTTTGGGGTAATTACGAATGGATTCATTGAATCATTGAGAAAAATCTTTGGGAAATGTCACTGTCTCAGTTGCTGCCTCACAGTCCTGGTGTGGATCTGATCAGAGGATTTCAGGATGCTGCTGCTTTCTCTTTCAACAGCACATTCAAAGACCATTTACATGATTTTGGGGAAAAAGTGACGTATTTATTTGAGCAGCGGCTGGTGCTTAAACAGAAAGTTCAACAAGTGGTCTGATGCCGCCGCGCGTGACACCCAGAACATAAACCAAACAACTTTTAATGAAGTTGCGCCTCAGTCCGGAGATGGGCTTTTTATTGAGAACAGATGTTCAGGAGTTAGTTTACGCCATAGAAAGTGTTTATAGCCGTTAGATGTTGAGTCATTTGAACAATGATAAATGTTTCTGCCTCTGCTGATGATAAATTATCAACATGGAGAATGTGTAACATCTCTGGATATGGAAGCGTTTATATGAGTGTTTTGCTGATGAAATTCTTTTTTTTTTCTTCCTTTTTTACTTAGCAGCTTTCATAAAACCTACAATACCGAGAATGTGAAATTTGATGTCTTGGCCATGTTTCATGATAAACAGGTTTTTCTTTTTTCTTTTTTCTTTTTAATCTCAGTGGAATTATGGCGTTATGTGGATTGAGGCTGACAAAGACGGCATTGCGCCGCTTTGTCTCCCATTGTGACTCCGAGGGGATACGCTTCTTCCATAGGAGATTTGCAGAAATCACTGCCGCATTGTGATGCCGACTTGTTTCTATCATTCTGCATCAGGCTTACGGCTGCTATAAATACTCGGGGCCTTAAATACCAATTTGCCAGTTTGATCAGTTAAGAGCCTTTGACAGCGGTGTCATTGAGCAACTTTGCTGGGACGCGGGGGCGGCGGCGGGGGTGGCGGGGGTCTGGCTTGCCCTCATTCATACTGTACGCTGTTGGTGGGATTAGCTTCAAATCCTCTCCTTCTCTAAAATCCTCTGTAGGGAGCGCAGTCATTGAACCTGCTGAAACGGAGCTCTCTTCTATTTTGGTTCCTCCAGCTCTTAGTCAGCCTTGGCGCGAGACATCAAAGCACATTTGTACTTCAGCGAAACGGAGAGGAAAAAAAAAAGAAAAACCCCAAACCTCCCATTTATAACTGGTTCACAGCCAAATTAATTATTCATTCTGATTGCCGACATGAACACGGGAAGATAGGCCGCGGCATACAAACACATACACAAATTCTTTCAAAAGTACCCGAGATTAAAAAGAGCAGCGGCCATGTTTTCAGTCCTCTGAAAAGCTCTCACCTTTTGGAAAGTGGGGGGAAAAAAATAAAAAAAAATAAAATGCCCTCAGACAGCACAATGAAGAGGTTTTACAGCGCGGTTTCACTCACTGGCTTTTTAAGCAGATTAGTATGTGTTTTGACGCCGATAAGCGTTCAGATTACCAGACTTTCTGTGCAGCGGAGTTGAGAGTTCAAGCCTTCCGCGTGTCTCTTGACGGAGTGCGTGTGTGTGTGTGTGTGTGTGTGTGCCCGCGCGCGCGCGCGTGTGTGTGTGCCCGCGCGCGCGCGCGCGCGTGTGTGTGTGTGTGTGAGGGAGAGATTGGGCTCGCCGCAAACAAAACAACATCGCACGCGCGCCGGCAATCAACGTCGAGCAGATAGGCGAAGAACATTTACATGAAACAATGCCTGCAGATGGAGTTAGCGGGGATGCATATCGGGGACACTTAAGCTGGATTAAGGCGCACAATATGGATGAGTCACTCGCGTCATGACAAAGTCTGAACAGGTTCCAGCCGGCTGGATGCGGCACCTGAACCCTCCCAAGCCGGATCGACGGCGGCGACCGCGCGATGGAGACGGCAGCTAACGCGTTAAAGCGCCTGACACCTGCTACTCTTCAACATTTGCTCATTGCAGATGTGTTTCCCAGTTCAACCCCGCAGTATTCAAGACGCAGGCGCGGGGAAGACGCTGGATGCTGTGCACGGCGCTTTTAGTATGAAGGTGGGGAGGGGATCATTAAGGAGATCACATAATTACAGTTGATGATTAACTGAGAGAGATTTAATCTTCTCTTCGTTCTCTGCCTGAGCACAACTTGACACCAAGTATGCATCACGAAGAAGAGCTTTTTAATTAACATACGAAATAAAAATTACCTTTCTGTTGAACCTTCTGTGGACAAAAACCCTCAACATAAACGGCAGCAGTAGGTTTGTTGCTGCAGCTTTTTGGACCGCGGGTGAGGTTAAATTCTAAATGCGCCACAACAGAAGAAGAAAGGGAAGCAGAAAATGAGAAATTGCTGATGATGTAACATTTTTGTTTTGTCCAGCTATTTAAAAAACAAACAAACAATCAACTGATTGGCAGGATATTATGTAATAATTGTGAAAGCCATAAGGATCAGGATGCTTTAATGTAATTTTGCCTTTTAGCGGCTGGACAGTAAAATCACCTCTCGGCCAGAAGACGAGTTCCTCAGAGGTCCAAACTTTGTGTGCAGCTGAAAAAGAATAAAATAATAACAATAATGGAAGAAAATCTAGATAAAAGCTGCCTCAACCCCTTTTGCATAAATTAATCAATAAGATCCATAAAATCCAAAAGGAACTGAAGAGCAATCTCTGAAGAGCAGTAGAGTGCAGAGCAGCATCGGGCGGCATGAGGCTGCCTGCATTATTAGCCTTCACTTGGTAATTACTGAATGTGATGCGGCGCAGTTGTGCGGTTTTAGCGGAGCAGCGTGTGAAGATGATGGCAGCCAGCAGAGATTAACCTTGTGACATCATCATCGCCGTTGTCATCTCCCTCTGATTCTGCGGCCGCAGCCACGTGTGCTGCATGGGATCTGCGAGTTCAGAATAATATTTCCAAACGACATATGAGCAGCCGTTTGTTTTTCACGTGCAGATGTGCTGCAGGTGGTTCCTGGGTGCCTCACGCAGCTATATTTGGAATAAAAGAACTGGCTAAGCGTCTCTGTTTACATAGCTTCCTTCCGCCTTCTGGTGGTATTATTCCGCCGCGTGCCAACAACTCGGCAAACGCATTTGTATTCCCGAAGCCTCACAAAAGGAAACGTCGCACATTAAACAGCCGCATCAGTCTCCTCGAGTTCGACGCTGATCGAGAGACGGCATGAATGATTCAGACACCACATGACACGAGTGACGGCACTCCTGCCCTCTCCTCTTTGTACCACACAGGACTGAGGGAACTGATGGGGGAGACACTGACCCGTGATTGTATGTTTACATGCGTCAAACTTTGATTGATTACAGCGTGCGAGAAAATTGCGAGTTACCATCCCGCCCCGGCCCACGCGGCGAGGCGCTTTGCATACAAAAAATATGAACGGCTTTTTAGAGGATGGCAAGTGCAAGGGAGTGATGAATCCCTGCATAATGTCTGCGCTGCAATGCTGTGTCGCCCTGCAGGGCAGCGCCAGATTGCTGTCGGGCACCATATAGGCACGTAAAGATTAAAAGCCGTGGGATTGCACACTCGGCTGTGCTGTGGTCGCACACGCAAATATACTGGGGGGCTCTTTATCTCAGGTGAGGGGAGCACGGCAGGCGAAGCAGAACAGCGGATCACCTCATTTCTGTGTCGCTCAATAGCCCCGTTTCCACCGAGCGGTTCAGTTTGGTACGTCACACGTCGGAACGGTGAACCCCGGGTCTAGTTTGCGTTTCCACTGCAGACCGCGCCATACATGGCAGTCGGGGTTTATTCCGGAAGGTCATTATGCGGAACCACTTCCAGGTCTTCCTGTCCACACACTCCGGCTGTTGTGGTCTTTGACACCAGGATCATCACTGCAGAGCTTGTAGCTTCTGGTCCTTGGTCGCTCGGCCGTTGGCTGGAAGCCCTCCACAGCCTCTCTGAGAGACCAGCTGGAGAACCTTCTGGTTCCTCGCTGCTCCGTCCAGCTCCCGCTGTAGCTCCTCCCTCCTTCTGTATTACATGCTGCCATTTTTCCACAGAGAATTCAAAAGTCTAGTATCTCCGCTCGTGAAATCGACGATATATTTAAACACGGCGCGTTTGCCATTTATTCCCACCGTTGAGTCTTGATCTGTGTGACCAAACAGAAACTGCAGTGTGCTGAGCTCCACCCCTTTAGATACAGGATCGGTGTGCTCGGCACCCCAACAGAGGCGGGAACCAAAATCTGGACAGTCGTGTTTCTTTGGTAGCATCCACAGCTTTTGCCAATGGAAGCGCCAAATAAAGTGAGGCGAACCACACTGCTCGGTGTCGTGGTTTACTGCAGCCGGATTCACCACGTCGTCGCTCAACCAGTCGTTATCACCAAGCCGCTGAACCGCTGACACAGTCGGTATTTTACAATCACGGCTTTGCCAGAAAAAAGTACACAAAAATGACTGTGTACTGCCCGTACTGACACTTCGAACCAGCGGGTTTAGAGGCTCGATTCAGGTGGAACCACTGGAAAGGCTCTAAACTGTTAAATTTGTTGAGCAGACGCTTTCCAGAAGTCTACAGTGGACATGGAAGTCAGAATAGTGTTTTTCCCCATTTCAGATCGCAACAGAAATCATCTTTCTGTTCGTATCTGCTGCCTTCATCTGCGTCAAAGCCACAATCAGCGACGCTTTGATGGTCGGATTAAACGAACCGTGAATTGCTGGATTCGTTGCTGACATTTGTTGTTACCGTAATGTAACTGATGCCGGAGACCAAACGCTGCGACTGCCGAGTCTCAGTCGCTACCCAGCTAGCACATCAGTGAAAGTGAAACGGGGGTTTAATTCAGTTAGACGAGCAGAAGGCTTCAGTTCCTTAAACTTAAAAAAAAAAAGAAGAAAAGAAGCATTGACAGATTTTTGTTGTTGTCGTCTGTTTGGAGGCATCAGAAGAAGCCGTAAAACAACACTGAGATGTTCACCAGAAATAAAGCTGTCACTGGTTCACACGTTAGCGAGCAGCTTGGCGCAGACTGGAGCCGAAACGTGGATGTGCATCGGCGAGGCAGCCAACTTTGCGCCTCCAAGTTTCAGTGCAGCGTGTTACACAAATATTTATAAGACACTTGTCACTCTAAAGACACTGTGTCTTACTTAAGTCATGGTACAGCAGTATTGCAATTTTGCAATATGCAAATAAGATTTTCTACGTTTTAAATGAGGATTGCATTCAAAACTTTGATTTGATATTAGCAATCATTTTATATTTGAGCAAAATGGAATGCAAAAAAACCTGCTGTGAATGTGCCATGCACCTTTGCACTTCATATAACAGAGGATCCATACTTGGCATCTGTGTATCGATGCGCTATCACCGCACAAAATATCGTGTGACACTCTGCTGTGTCAGTTTTTCATTTCCACCAACCCCACCAAACTCCAAAAGATCTGCATTACTGGATAGTGAGACAGCATGTCGACGCGCCTTGAAGCTACAGCAGCCTCGTTTGGTCACTGACAGCCAAGCGGATTCACACGTTAATCAGGATTTCTACTTTTAGCCAACAAATACCTAAAAGGCTCCCCGGCATATGAACATGGAATATGAAAGCCCTCCATAGATTCATATGGATCCTCTTGTGGTTTTCCTGTTTATTTCATTGCAAAAATAATTAACAAGAGCTACATTTTGAGGGGTGGAGAACCTTGTGCACCGGCATCTTTAACGAGATTCTGTTTGATTAATTTGTTACCTAATTAAATGTGACAATTATGATACTGATCAAACTGTTGTGTACTGGGAGGCTCAACAGAGACGAAACGCAGGGCAGCGAAGCTGAAAGTAGTAAAGCCCAACTGGGGAGGTGAGAGAGGAGGTTATTATCTGGAGCGGAGATGAAAATTTGAACACCTTCTTTAAGTAAAAATACTGATTAGAGCAGATTAGATATAAGTCGGCGCTTAAAATTGAATACGTGAAATCAAATTAAACTTTCGATAGTAAAACCAGGTGATTTTTATTTTTAGTTTTCTTGCCCCCCTCAAAAACAGCTAAAAGGTCGAGCTCTTTATCTCATCTAGTCTTGTTTTTATCTCCTCTTTATACCTTGGAATGAAGCAGTCTTTTTTTTTTTTTTTGCCTGGCTCAGATTAGAAAGAGGAAATCACAGTGCACTTGTTAAGCATAATTACTCACACTCACACACCAGCTGACTCCATCTTCAGAGGCGTGTTTTTCTTAGCAGGAGGCCTCCGTGCTGCCAGTGTATTTAACTGCATTTTTGTGTAAAACAGCTCAAGGCCGCTTATGCGTGGAGGCACGTGGGCATCGGCCCAGTCGGCCTAGATCGACATACCTATGGGGGCTGCTCATGACGGGTGGGTGGAAGCTCCAGCGAGCCACGCTGTGAACATCTGCAAGCAGTTGAGCAGCCTTGGCACAGCGTGGATGATTTTCCGCTGCATTGATGGCAAGGTGGGGGGAAAAAGAAAAAAAAGAATAACCGTTGCTTACCTTGATCGCACGCCGGAGGTGTCGCTGGTTTGCGGGAAATGCGGTTGGAGCCTGATGTCCCCGGCTCCTTGTCCATCATCTCGCCGCGGCTTTGTCTTCCGGAGATGCGCCCCGGCTGATTGGCCAGTGACCGGAATCGGCGAATTTTCAGCTTGGATCGTCCGTGAGCCTTGACCGGTCAATCGGCCTCAGGTGTCGGATTGCGATCAAATCTGCACGCATGGTCGGCGTGATGGGTTCATGTCGTATGCACAGCGACAGCGGCGATGATGTAACGGCTGCAAAATATGCGCACGCCAACATGGACTAGAGCTGATGTGGAAGCTGGTCAGTATTAGTGAAGATTTTAAAAAAACAAAGACTTAATTTGTTAAACTGGTAAGGCTTCGGAGAAACCACCACAATTCAGGGTTGACGTTGGATATGTTGCTATTGAGATACCCTGTGTCATCAGAATCATAAATAATTTATTAATCCCAGAGGCAATTGTATGCAATATATGTATCTAATATATTCTGGACAAAGTACCTCCACCTCCTCTTGTCGTATGAAAATGAAGCTAATCATTTGTGTTGACTTTCTTGTCATCGTGGTCCCGCCCACCTCATTTGCATGTGATCGGTTTACTGTTTAATAGCCAATTTTCATGGTTTGAGACGGAAAAATAAGGGTTGTAGAAAATCAGTGTTACATGTCATGTATGATGCCTTCATGGGTGTCTATAAATGTAAATTATGCAAACGCGTCGGCCACACTGCAGCCGGCCACCAGGGCGCAATGGAGATCTTTTGCCTTCACTTTTGAGGAGCTGGATGTTAGCAGCACAGACGCCCACCGTCCGCCATTAAAATCCAAAGAAAACTCAAGGGCACTCTCTTTTTAAAGAATTAAAATCCCTTGATTAGCGTAGCATGGCCATGTTAAAGCCATAAAAACCTCCCAACATAATTAGACATTGAGTTTTAATCGCAGTCAAACAGTTGTCATGGAAGAGTGACCCTTTTTATAGTCAGGGTCAACCGACTGGACACGGTGCGCCGGCCCAGAGACGTGGAGTCATCTCGGCTCATATTATTAAAAAAAATCGAATATAAAAACGGCGGCAGTGGTTCTAAAAAGTTCAGAGTGGATGACGGTAGCATCCACCGTGTCCCTCGCTGGATGCAGCCAGTGACAGCGACTGGTGGACGAACTATTTCAGCTGGAACTCCTCCTCCTAAAGTGCACAGAATGGGCGGCCGAGTCGCGTCAAGGTTATAAACTAACACACCGCTAACGTGCTTGAACTTTTTCTTTTTTTTCCCTTCCACAATAAAAGCCCGAAGCAGCAGAAACAGGAAGCGATAACATTACGCAGCTGCGACCGCGCCGGCATCGATGGGAACACGTTGCAGTGAAAAATGGAAGTCGCCCTTCTGGCATGGAGGAACCCCGTGCAGTGTTCTTTCCCACAGGTTGCATGGAGCCCCCTGCTGGCGTTCAACATGCCTTCCTTGTTTTTTATTTCTCCCTCGGAA
>CAAKHG010051350.1:3573-17061 GCA_901007715.1 Dactylopterus volitans
CATCTATTGGCACGTATTCCCACGTTAAGAAATGCAAAGCCCGGCGCGTTTTTTTATTTTTTATTTTTTTTAGCCACACACAGAGACACAGACACACACGCACACACACACACAGACTAACGCACTCCTCCGTGGCAGAATAATATCATCCGAATCAGCTGTTGTGTGCATCTCGTCGGTGGGAGATGCTGAGCGGCGCAGGACCACGGCGCTGATGACAGCAGCCCCTCCCTCCCTCCCTCCCTCCCTCCCGCCTGCTTCCTGTCTGTGAGGAGGGGGAGGGCAAAGAAAAAAAAAAAAAACAACACCCCAGCATATATACATCCCCTCCCCAATTCCTCTTCCCTTTATTTCCCCCAGAATAAAAGATGGCGTGCACTCACCACAGCTGGGGCGCGGGAGTCTCTCGTCCTCCGCCGGGCTCAGATCATGGATGCACTTCCCAGCCTCCCTGCCTATTTCCTGCTTCCCAGCCCCTCTCGGCGGAGAGATGCTCGGCTCACAGGCGGCTCGCAGCCTCCACCATTTTGCAGTCACGTGATCTGGGCCATGACCAAATAAGGACGGTCACCCGCTACAGCGAGAGGCAGGCCTCCCTGCCTCCCTCCCTCCCTCCGCCTCCCTTCCTCCCTCCTTCCCGGAGGGGCTGTGCGAGTGAATGGGAGATGGGAGGACGGTGTGTTTGTGTGCTGCTGTTATTATTATCCTCGGCCACGGGGGGATCAGCTCTGTGTGAATTGTGTTATTATTACCGCCCGGGAGCTGCTGCTGCTGCTGCTGCTGCTGCTAATGCCTGACAGTAGATTTGTTAGCGGCGGCGCAGCTACAAGATTTTTTTTTTTGTTTTTTTTTTTAATAGCCTTCGGGGAGAGGGTTAACAAACAGAGAAGCGACGATAAGGAACGGCGACGTCGTCACTTCCAGGCGTCGCGGACGCGCGCGCGCGCGGAGCTTTTACAACCGCAGATGCGCCCTTTGTGCTCGGCGCTGGCGCTGAACTTTTCAACCCTTTAAACAAGCAGAGCCGATAAAGAGCAACGCGGCCTGGACGGTCTCAGCGCTCCCAGGTGTTGCTCTTTCCTACTGGTCCTGAATGCCTCTTTTTCACTTACCGGGGGAGGTTTCGGCTGCAGCGGTCGGACAGGAAGAACCGAGGCTCGCCTGTCAAGGCCTTTGCACCCGTCGTTGACCATTGTTCGGAGCAAAGGTCGGCGGCCTCGGCCGGCCAATCAGCACGCACCGCGCCCGAGGCTGCCGATAGGCCCCGAGGCCCTTTCGCGGCCGATCGCTGGCACGTCGTCGGTTTCTATCGCTCGTATCGCTCCGGGTTTTTTAAGCGTTGAAACTGAAGTCGTGCGGGAAAAAAAAACGAAAAACAAGAAAACACCGAGTTCATGTGACTTTAGTGAAATATAAAGGGAAACACACACACACACACACACACACACACACACACACACACACACACACACACACACACACACACAAAAGGAAAATCTCCTCACAGGCTGCACGGTAGCTGGCATGGACATAAACAAAAGAACACTGTGGTTACTTCCTGGTCCCAGAGCTGCGATGCTGGCTGGGCTGCATTTTTACCGCGAAAAAAAAACCCCAAAAACAAAACAATGCAAAACAATGCAAAACACCGCCCCGACCAGTTTGATACCTTTCGCTGGATCGCTATCAAACACGGCCGGTGCGAAGAAAGAAACCTCCTGTAATGATTAAGCAGAGCAAATAAGCGGCGTTGCATCCGAGTGCCCGGAAGAGGCGAGCGGCGCTTCCCGCCTGCGCCGCCGCGTCTCGCCCGACGCCGCCGTCCCTCCGCGCGGGCGTCTCCGAGCGGGCGCCGACAAAGCGGCGCGCCGCGCACAAGGAAGGGTCCCGCGGTGCTGCTCATCCCAGGTTGAACTTCTCCAGGTTGATTCTGAGGAGCGTGTCCTTGACGTCCCTGAAGACCAGCCGGATGTTCTCGGTGTCCGTGGCGCAGGTGAAGTGCCTGTACAGGGTTTTGTGGTGGCCGCCGGAGTGCTGCTCCTTGAACATCTGCGAGATGAATGTCTTTGCGGACTCGGCGTCACGCTGGGGCCCTGCGGGGGGGGGGTGCAGAAATCAGGGGGTGGGTGCAGAAATCAGGAGAATTTCGGCGAGCGAGATGATGACAGGACCTGTAACAGATGCAACAGCAGGCGGGTGGTGGGGGGAGGGTGGTGGGGGGAGGGTAAAGGGGTGGGAGGGTGAGGTGCGTTACCGCTGTACGCCGGGAAGCAGGCCGCCAAGTGAGACTTTGCGATCTTCTCCTCCAGCAGGTCCGTCTTGTTGAGGAAGAGGATGGTGGAGGCCTCGTGGAACCACGGGTATGAGAGGATGGTCCTGAACAGGGCCAGGCTCTCCTGCAGCCGATTCTGAGGGGGCGGGGGGGCACAACTTCTCAGCGCGGTCAGATTCATCGGCCGGAGCGGAAAGAAACCAACGTGCGGACGTGCACCAGCGTGCGGCTTACGCAGTGCTTGTTCTCCTGGAGGACCTGGTCGTACTCGCTGAGGGCCGCCAGGAAGATGATGGAGGTGACGTCCTCGAAGCAGTGGATCCACTTCTTCCTCTCGGAGCGCTGGCCGCCCACGTCCACCAGCCTGGAGAGCACGCGGTTTCACGGAATGAGAAACGTCGGGCTGGCGCGCCACATCGCACATCGCAGCCTTAGCCCAGCCCTTAGCTTAGCATGAACGCTTACGCTAAACCAGTTTTTTAAAATCAGGTGTCGGTGGGGATGCAAACATGACAAATGGTGACTTTAAGGGGTGTTTGCGTTCCAATTTGCATCCGGAACTAACGAACGGGGCGATTGGCTGGACCGAGCCAAGCTGAGCTCCCATTGGGCGAATCGAAACTGATCTTCCCAGTCAGTACTTCTGATCTTCTTCATCCCAGTTAGCAACGTGTACTTTGAAAGATGCGCTTTCGTTATGTTCCCACGAATCCACAAATCTCCCCGCCTAACTTTTCATAAAATCAGCGGGGCTTAGGGAGGCGAGGGATTTCGGTGTTCGCTGTAACCGCCGCGAGAATCATAATTTTTTTCCACCATCTGCTGCTTTAATCGGGGTCCAGCTTTCAGCGTCCGCTCGCCGCCGCCGCCGCCGCCGCCGCCACCACGACCACACGCAGCAGCCTTTACCTGAAGATGACTTTGCAAAGGTCAAAGTGGTACTCGATGATGCCGGTGGTGGGGACCCGGACCCTCAGGATGTCCTGGAGGGTGGGGACGTACGACGAGGCCGCGATCCTGTCCAGGTCGCAAAGGTAGCTGCAAAAAAAAAGAAAAAAAGAAAAAACGCTGATACCTAACTGGCTTAAACTGGGAGATAAACACAGAAATCAGAACATTTTATCAGCATGAATTCCTGGTGAGAGCCGAGCCCCTCCCACCCCCCTGCCTCGCCCCGGGAAGATAACGATCCCATCTGAGATGTATGAAAGCCTTACTATTTGGCCGAGTCGGGTAATTGGAACTCTCTCCTGCGCTCGTAGCACCACTGAACGCCGCGATCATTCCACACGCTCTTAATGGCGTCCACCTGCCAGGCCTCCAGAGCGGACACCTGGCCCGCCTCCACCTGGCTCAGCCTCTGCGCTCGGCTCTGACAGAACACACAGAGACGAGGGGGTCGGCGTGAGCGCCCCGGACCGACGCAGGCGCTAGCGCGAGCGCAGCAGCGGCCACCGTCGCCATCAGAAACTCTCGGGTGTTAAAAGTAGTTCCCGTATTTTTAGCCGCGACCAAGCTTTTGGCTTTTTGGATGAACTGCAAGCGTATTTAGCGCATAAACCAATCAAATCGGCCAGGAACGTTAAAACCAGCGCGTGTCCGCCGAAGAACGTGACGCAACAATCCCGCAGTAAAGTTTCATGCCGCGTTTTTATTGAATGTGTTTGAGAGAGGCGTCGACATATGTGAATGATTGTTATTGGCACTGTAATTTGTGATGCAGGGTTGGACTAGGAGGCGTCCCTAATATTTTGGTCACTCCCCCCGTATGTATTAGGGTAACCAAAATATTAGGGACACCCCTCAGTATAACCCAGTACAGTTCAACAAAAGGTTCAGTCCTGCCGGTCCAGCCGTAACATTATGACCGCTGCATTTTGACAAACTTGACCATGTGAGTGGGATGACCAAAATATTAGGGACACCCCTCAGTATAACCCAGTGCGGTTCAACAGCGGCACAAATTTCAGTGCCAATAACACCCGTTCGGGATTTTAAAATGGCGACCGAGAGCATAAGCGCATCACAACAGTCACATTTCCCCCCCAATAAAATCACGCAGTCTGACTTCTTTTCGCAATCTGTGATGTCACCCCCTGATGGCCGTCGAAAAGAATGCATTTTTTAGGCACTCGTGCATCAGAGGTAACATCCCCCGAGCCCCTTTTTAAAAAAAATAAACATTATGGTTTCGTAAAGTTCATTTTTAGCTGTTAGTAAGGTTCTTTTGAAGGTCCTCAAGAGCACAAACTCATTGGGAGAGTCTTTTTCTTCCCCCCACAGACATTTGATCTGACTTTTTCCACCTTCTGCGGGCAGTTGATGACGTATTTGAACAATTGTCATTGGTTATACGCTGAGAGGTGTCCCTAATATTTCGGTCAACCTGATGCATATGAGCGGGATGGCCAAAAAAAATCGAGTTCAGCGTTACTAGTTATATTAGTTCAGCTCAAGTTCAGTTCAGCAGCATCGCAGACTTCAGTCCCGGTGACACTCATTCAGGATTTTAAAATGGCGACCGAGAGCATGAAAAGTCAAATCCCCCCCCCCATAAACTCATACAATCGGACTTGGCGATCCCACTCATATGCATTATGTCAAAATATTAGGGACGCCTCTCATTTTCAGACGGTGAAGTTCAACATCATCACAAATTACAGTCCCAATGACAATCTGTCAAATATGTCAACAATAGACTCAATAAAGGTCCGGCATAAAACTTTATTGCGGGACTGTTGCATTACGCTCGACATGGTAAACATGCAGTGGTTATAATGTCATGGCTGCATATTCATGGTCTCCAAGCGATAAATCCTGGACACTGGTGATTTTTAAACTATATTAAATGAAATGTCCATATTGGCTTTGGAGAGACTTTCATTTAGTAGCATTTTCAGGTAATTTTTTTTTTTTTTAAAAAAGTCCAATAAAGTTGATTTAACACCTGCAAAACTCCCTTAAGCCTCAGCTGGACTTTGCGTTTAGTGGTTAGCAAACATCGGCGCGCCAAACTCACCAACAAAGCAAGGCTTATTTAGAAAAGAAAAAAAAAAAAGCACAGTCGCTCACAATGTTCTCTCCCTCCGCGTAGTCGATGCTCAGCGTCTCCATGGCGTCGATCAGCGCCTGGACGGCGGTGAGGACGTTCTGCAGGACGGGCTTGGCGAAGCCCTTCCTGTCGGCCTGGCTGTACCCGCTGCCGTGGATGATCCTCATCTGCTTGATGAAAGTGCTCTTCCCGCTCTCACCGGTCCCTGTGGGCGAAAGGAGATGAAGAAAAACGGCAGGATGAGAAATGGAATGCGATCAAAGCGATGCCAGAAATAGGACATCTGTGACACACACACGCACGCGCGCGCACGCACACACACGCGGGCGCGCGCGCAGACACCAGAAATCCTCTGAACATCAATCAGTCGCAGCTAAACAGGATTTCAGCAACAAAACAACAACAAAAAGGCTCTTCAGAGTGCGGGAGTGTTTTCAGCGGCTTTTAATAGGGTTTTTTTTTTTCTTTCTCTCTTTCTTCCTTCTTCTGCAGCTACACACACGTGTGTGTGTGTGTGTGTGTGTGTGTGTGTGTGTGTGTGTGTGTGTGTGTGTGTGAGCAGCAGGCGTGCGGGCGCGCGCGCGCGCGGCACCTCGCTCAATCTTGTTTATGTTAAAAAGTTATTAGCGTTATGTAATTTCATTTATTTATTTATTTTTGTCATCCAAATCTTTTCTTCTTCTTCTTCTTTTCTTCTTCTGCGAGTTTTTTTTTTTTGTTGGCGCTTTTGCTGGCTAACCACCACGGAAGACGTCCAACTCTCAAAATGCTTTTTGAAGCTTTTATTTATTAAACTTTTTTTTAAATTATATTAAACTTTTTCTAAAAAAATAAATAAATAAATAAATAAATAAAAGTTCAGTTGAAAGGAATTTATTTGCTTTGTTCGCAACTAATTCTGCTTTCTTTGAAAATGTTCTCCTTTATTCAGAATCCTGCACTATTTCTCTTTGTCCTTCATTGCTGAAAAGCCAAACAGTAAAAATGTGACAGAATACAGGGAATTTTACTTAAATAAAAAAGAAAAAATAAGACTCCAGGGTGAACAGGAATCAGTTTTTCATGTTCCACACGTCTCTCTTCCAGCGCAGATGTCAGACACGAGTGTGCGGCCGACTTTAAGGTGACTTTTATTTTGTCGAGTGGAGGCGTCGCTCAGCTTCGTCCTCTCAGTTCAACAAGCGAGCCGCTTCCTGCCTGCGAAATCGCTGCCGATAAAGGGGTGTCGGCAAAGCGCCTCTGAGGCCCCGGAAAGTGGGGGGGGAGGGGTGGGAGGGGGGTCTGTGTGCCCGATGCGATGTTTGAAACGTGCTCATAAAAAGTGCAGATTCGCGGGCGGCGGCAGGAAAGAGGGAGGACGCGACGCGAAGCTGCGATGAGCCAGAACATTATGACCGCCGCACGTTCACCACAGGACAGAACGCAACGGCCCTGCGAGGAAGTTTGATGTCGAGTTTTTGTTGAATCCCTCTTCTTTCTTATTTTGCTTTGAATGTTTTTTTTGTTTTTTGTTTTTTTTTGTGGCTCTCACAGGCACAAGAACTGAAAGCTGACGATGATGATTCATGTTCAGCATGAATTAAACTGCCTTTCACCTGTTCGACCTGGTACAAAAAAAAAACTCAGGAACCAGCTTCTTCACTCAAGCAGTCACCACACTGAACACGAACACACACACACACACACACAAAACCACCCTCTCGCACATGTTAACAACCCCTCAACAGCCCCCGCTCCCCTTCTTGCTGAACTGCACTTTATTTTATATTTTACATATGTGTACTGAAAGTCATGCGTTTGCACTCTGAACATCACG
Organism: Dactylopterus volitans; assembly: GCA_901007715.1. Classification (NCBI taxonomy): domain Eukaryota; kingdom Metazoa; phylum Chordata; class Actinopteri; order Syngnathiformes; family Dactylopteridae; genus Dactylopterus; species Dactylopterus volitans. The sequence continues at coordinate 10,714 of CAAKHG010051350.1, forward strand.
TGTAACTGCGTCACGTCACGCGTGTGCTGTAAATGACCTGTATTTAATTCAGTGTTCAGCTTTTGATCTTCCGTATCTAGTTAATTCCATCTTATTCCATCTATTTTTTATTCTGTTTTCTTGATAACACCACTCCTTGCTGCCATAATTTCGTTGTGTGTCTCGTGCAATGACAAATAAAGTCTAAAAAAAACGAAGGGTAGGACTGGAGACGTTTTTAACTTTGTGTTATTTACGGAGGGTTTTGCCATATCCAGTGTGTTAAATGGAAATTCTTTTGTTTTGTTCATCCTGTGTATATATTTATTTTATATTTATAACATGTTCGAAATAAAAAAAAATCGATTTATCTCTCTCTCTCAGAGAGGTGTTGACATACATCGACATGTCCCTAATATTTCGACACACTAAGGCAGGGGTCGCCAAACTTTTTCCTGAACGTAAAAAATGCATTGTTTTCCAGAAAGCCACAGGGAAACAAACAGCCCTTTCTGGGTTCTTCACAGAAAAAAAAAAGTCAGGAAATAAATAAGAAATAATTTACCCCCTAAAAATGGGTGGTCCTATTTTTTTTTTTCCACACACTGTATATGAAAAACAAAATGCGTCTCTGATATTGTCCAGGGGGCCGGGCCAAATGTGGGGGCCGCTGCACTAAAGGCATATGAGCCGGATGACCGAAATATTAGGGACACCTCTCCGCCCCAGTGACAATCATTCAAACATGTCAACGCCTCAACCGAAGCCCGACATGAGACTCCTCCTGAGGGGAGAATTCATCGGCGGGCCGTGGCGTGACGCTCTGTGGCGTGACGCTCCGTGGCGTGACGCTCCGTGGCGTGACGCTCCGTGGCGACGGCGCGGTGGTCGTAATCTTATGGCCGATCGCCGCGCGCTCCCACTTCTGTCACCGGAGCCCTCTCGGAGCCCCGCTCCGGAATGAGGAAGGAAGACCTGAGCGTTATCAAGGGCCGACTCATCGGCGCTCCATCAGCCATTTGAGGAATGTGGAGGAACCAACCGTGGCCGCTTTTTAAAGGGACGGCGCAGCCAGGAGCACAGAGGGGAGCCTTGTCGGAGGCTTTGGAGGCGGGTTAGCCGTTAACCCGGCGGCCGATGAGTTATTGCTGAACATCGGGAGAGGAAGGAGAAGGCAGCAACAACATGGTAACCGGACACCTGCAGAGCTTGATGATGCATGCCGGAAAAAAAGCGATTTTGACCGATCAGAAAGGACAGACGTTACCACGGTGACCCGTCAGCCACAAGGCGGCTACAGCCCAAATCCCATCTCGGTTTATCCTCCCCTTTCATCGACGTACATTTAGACTTATCCGAGGAGGAAGACGCACCTAACGTCAGTAGCTAGTAAGCCAGTCTTTAGCCTGTGCCATCGCCCCCTGCTGGCTGTTAAAAAGAAACCAACTTGCCCATTAGAGGTGACGCCCACTCCTTTTTTAATACAAATTATGAGCTCATCAAGTTGATTTTTAGTGGTGAAGGTTTTTTTTCAAGCAATGGAGAGCATAAACTCAATATGAATTCTTTTTGCAATCTGTGATGTCGCCCCCCGCTGGCCATTATTTATTTTTTTTCATTTTCACATTAAAGGCAACCCCACTTTTTTTTTTTTTTTGCTTTAAATACAAATTCTGATCTCATCAAGTTCACTTTTAGTTGTGAATGAGTTGGGTTTTTTTTTTTTCTCCATCATACAATCTGACTTCTGTTAGCAACATGTGACATCGCCCCCCCCGCCGGCCATTTTTCAGGCACTTGCGCATTAGACCCCCACTTTTAAATACAAATTCTGGTTTACTCAAGTTAGCTTTTAGTTGTGGGTGAGGTCCCCCCCCCCCCCAATAGTGATCGAGGGCACAAACTCATTCGGAGAGCCATTTTTTTCCTCACATACAATCATATTTCTGTTGGGAGTATGTGATATCGCCCCCTGCTGGCCATTTGAAAACTACGCATTTTTCAGACACTTGCTTAAAAACAGCACAAATTATGGTTCCACCAAGTTCATTTTCAATGGCGAGTAAGTTTTTTTTTTAATTTTTAGAAAATATATCTGTGTAACATATACATTTATATGTATATAAAGTGTTGGTGGACCCGATGAAAGAGTCCATGGCAACCTAAAGTCATTATGACACTGTTTAAGATGACTGATTGGACATCTCGTGGGCCCAGACAACTTTTTTTTTTCATGCGTTTATTGTTTTCTTTCTTTCTTTCCTTTCTTTCTTTCTTTCTTTCCCCGCAGACGCAGCAGATCGAGCGAGGCGGCCAAACTCACCCAGCAGCAGCAGCTTCAGCTCCCGGCGCGACTGCCTCTTGTCCCGGCGCAGCTGCTCCTCGATGGCCCGGTGGATCCGCAGCCTCTCCGCCTGCTCCGCGGACGCGCAGCACTCGTCCATCGCCTCCTCCGGAGCTCGGCGAGCCGCCTCGCAGTCGAGCCGGGCGGGAGTGAAGGGAGCAGCCGGAGCGACGGGTCCCTGCAGTCACCCCCCCCGCGGCTCAGGTGCTCCCCGCATTCCTGCCGCGCGGAGGAGGCGGGATCTCGCGGCCGGATCCGCTCGCGAGGAAAGAGTCCCCGGACGGGAAAGTTCGCACCTGCAGGAGCGCGCTCGCCAGCGGGCTGCTCTGCGCAGGCGCACAACGCCCCGTCGCTGTAAACGCAAAAGGGGAACCCCCCCACCCCACAAAAAAAACAGATGAAATGCGGATGGATGACGATAACGCGCAAAAAAAAAAGAAAATAAATAAATAAATATTAAAAACCTTTAACCGCAGAGGTCGCGGATGATGTCGTCATGGCGACAGACGCGGCAGAAATGCCTCAAAACGGGCTCCGGGAACGTAAAATCACGGTCACATACCAGCTGCAATATTTGAATATGGGATATGCAAGTTCCAAAAAAAAAAAAAAATGCATGTACGTGCCAACACCAAAAAAACAAAAAAAAAAAAACCTTTGTAAATCAGTTAAAGGAGTCTGTCTGTGGAGCAGCTGTGGGGAAGAAATGAAAATATGCAAATCACTAAGTTCAAACATTTTTTTTTTTTTTTACTTTTTCATTTTCAATGGAAACAAGGTGCATGTGGACACGCGGGCTCGTACGCGGTGAGCACTGAGCCTCGTTTGGCCTCCTCATGCACTGACAAGACTACAGAAACAAAACATTAACAGGGGCGGGACCGGGTAAGTTTTTCATTAACTTCATCCCTTTTCCAACATGGAACGCTTATTTAAGTAGTCATAGAGTTGCCTCTTCAATTTGTTTTCTACCTTTACATTTTATAAATATTTGTTTTTTTCTTCTTTTAACCTGTTCCAAATAAAAAAAAGAAAAAAAAAGAAATCAGAAATACTTGAAAACTGCGCGGTGACAGTTGCTCCATGCCAGTATGAACACAAAGATATAACAAAGAATATTATTAAAGATTACAAAAAATAATAACAGAACTATTCAAAACAAACCAAATATATAAAATCAATAGAAACAATGTAAGTAGAAATCAAACGTAAAGCACCTTATGCAGGATGCAACGGACACAAACATCATCGATATCACAATAAAAGCATGAGCAGTTCCAGGACCTGCTGATACCTCAGCATGCAAAATATTGCTATTTACTGCAAACAACTGCATGATTTGTCGGGATGGGGAGTCTCGATCCGATTTGTTTTATCATCGATCCAAAGAAGATTTACACCCACGTGACGGGTTAGAGTTAGCGTGCATCGCTCCTTCTAAGATCATCACGACCAAAAAAAAAAAAAAAAACAACTTTTGTGCTAATATAAAATATGTATTCATGGTTGGTGCAGTAATTGTTGGCAAATTGGACATTGATAAGTTGTTTAAAATGCCCTCACGTCTGCTTTTAAAAGCATTTTTTATAAGAAAAACAATTTATTGAATCAGAGGATTTTTTTTTTTTTAACCTGACTGATTTTGGTAACCCAGAATGCATTTGTGTTGTATTATGTCTGCACTGACATTCTTTTATTGTAACATATGGTCATCATTCCATCGCTTAGTCGTCAAATCAAATCAAAAAATTTTTTATCCCTGAAGCACATTTTGGAAACGGCAGCGCTCAAGTGGCCAAAGTGCTGCGCAATCGAATCATTAAAACCCATGAAAAATGCAGCTGTGTTGTTGAGTTAAGTCAAGAGATACAAATGCGTTTTAATGTGGGATTTAACCCCAGAACACTAACGTTAAAATTAGTAACACCATCACTAACGTCGGGCGCATTTTACCCGATATATAATATGCTGGATAAAATATAGTTTATGTAAAAGTGCAACACTGTATGCCAAACTGTAGTACTCTTCTTTAAGTTCCTAATATACAATATCACATAAAATAAAAAAAAAGGTACCATGGGGGCAGCAAAAATGCAGCAAAATTATTAAAAAATCAGGTCATCCTTAACGAGAAGTTTCCAAACACACAAAAAAAAATGGAGCTGGGAACTGGAATCGGGTGTGACGTTAGTGTTCTGGGGTTAAAGGCAGGCAGTGTACATGGGGGGGTGGGACTAAAATATATCAAATATCAAGGGGGGGAGGGGGCGCGCTGGCCGACGTTGGCCTGACGAGGGCAGCAGACGCCGCCGCCGCTGCGCCGCCATCCTGGACCGCGGCGAGCTGTGGTCGAGATGCTGCCGAGGAACAGATGGACCACTAAGTGTCACTTGCGGCTTTTTTACAATATTCATTGTATCTCATGGAGACGGCGATTGGCCGGGATGCTGAATGACACATGGAGGGCAGGGGGGGGGCGGAGCTTCCTGTCCACTGCAGTTTAAAATAAATAAATAAATAAATAAAATCAACAAAAAATATGGAGGCCTGACAGAAGCGCCGCTGCAGGCCAGATGGACGCAGGACATGAGAGGCTCTTCGCAGGGCCGCCGCTGGTCCGTTCCAGCCGCCGCCGCCGCCGCCAAGACAACAAACCGCCGCCGAGCCGATTTAGTGGAGGCCACGAATGATGAACAAAAACAAAAATGAAAAAAAAAAACAAACAAAAAAACAAACCACCAGCGCGGCGGGATGAAGGGGAACACGTCTGTTTATTCACCCGTGGAAGCACACTCAAAAAACGTTTACAAGGCCGTGCGGCAGGACACACAAAAACAAAAAAAAAAGTTGCAGTGACAGTGAAATGTACCCATAAATTAAACCGCACACAAATTAGACTGTAATTATTTGTAACAAGCGGAGAGAGAGAGGGAAGGGGGGGAGGGGGGCGCGTAAAGACGAGGGGCCGCGCACGCGCCCCAATTAGCCCTCCCCTCGTTCATCTCGTCCCCTTGAACGGCGTCTGAATTAAGAGCGCGCCGGTTTAACGCCTGGGAGGTTGTTTAACGCAGCGCTTCCCCTCTCCAGCAATTAGCCTTTTAACACTGACCCCCGCTCGAGTGGGGAGGAGGAGGAGGAGGAGGAGGAAGAGGGAGGGGGGGCGCTGTACCACGTGATATTCACATTTCAAGACAAAAAAAAACCCATTTAAACAACAAAAAAAACAAGTTTGATTCGACGGATTTGGGCGACGACGCGGCACAACCGAATGGGACGCACCCCCACCCCCTTAGAGAGAGAGTGTGTGTGTGTGTGTCGCATCACATCCAGATACATAATTCACACCGCGAGCAAAGTGGTTAGCGCGTGGAGAAACGCCGCCGCGGCGGGCGGAGCGACGCGCTCCAGCACGAAAAAAAAAAGTTTGTGTCACACACACACACGAACACACACACACACACACACACACGTGACTCGGCAAAAGGGGGGTGCCGTTAGTGTTGCTTGGGACTGGTTCCCCTTTAAAGACGCGCACTGAGCGTTTAGAGTGGTTGTTTGGTTTTGGTTTTGTTTGTTTGTTTGTTTTTTTGGTAACCTGAAAACAAACGTGACCGATTTAAGCCGATAAACACACACACACACACACACACACACACACACACACACACACACACACACACACACACACACACACTTTCCCTGAAGGAGGCTCCTGGTACGCCGCCGCTCCTCTGAGGCTGCTGCTCCGCCTCCGTCCGAGCGGACTCACACCGCTGAGCGCTCGAAACCGCTTCGCCGGGAGCTCCATCAGTTCCGTACCGTCGTGGACGCTAATCGTCGGGCGGTGGCGGCGGCGGCAGCAGCTTCGCTATTGGCCGCAGACGCCGCCGCCGCCTTTTCAAAGAGCCTAACAGGATAAATTGAAACACATCAGCGGTAGCGTGGTTTGGGCGACTAGCTCTGTTTCCCGTTCGGGATCGTGTTCGTCATCCAGCCCGCGCGGGGCCGGCGGGGTCGGTGGGGGG